>JBBMKA010017442.1:0-30324 GCA_037833695.1 Sechiopsis laciniata
CATGCTCAAACCATCGAGAGTCTCTAACTCTCGGCTACAGTGATCAACTCACTATGCTGATCCTGGACACTTGGGAGCGTACCCAAGTGTCGGGCTCTAAACTGAATGGAAAGGTGTACTGATACACTAGCCCGAGGGAGCTCTCCTCCCGGTATCTAATGCACATACGCACACCGCATGCTCCTGCAAACTGGATAAATGTAGGCCTACACAAACTATGTCGATCCAGGTGCGAATGCCTATGACTCGAAAAAGTGAGCACTGATCCACAACAAGCTGGAGGCCTTCGGCACTATACTGTGGCAGCCTGAATCACACCCAATGCCTGAAGCTAAAGGTCGTCCCGAGGCAGGCTTGCACCAAGGAAAGGACCCCGCTCTAGCAGGCCACAAACTAGGCTTATGCCGTGGTAGTAGGTACTCCACACCCGGCTGTTGGGGGTAAGGAATCGGTCCTCACAGCCCAACCAGTGGGGACACATACGTTAATCCACTCTCAGCCTCTGGATGATGGCAACCTAACAAGGTCTAGTTAGGAAGAAGCACCCTAGAGCTAACAGAGTTCAACATCAATATCATTGCATAATAACATGCAACATATCACAATCACAGACACAAACAGTCACCGCAACATAGTAGTGCAATCCAGGGTACAAAAATCTACATGTCAGGTCCTATCAGACAAGCCATACAATCTTATCCACTAACAAGTATATCAACAGGCAATAAACAGGCAAGCCTATCCACTAACAAGTTCAGCAACAGAAATAACGTTCAATCACCTATCCACTTGCATGCTTAGAAAAACAGTAACACACAACCAGAAAACTATCAGTGGCAAGCGTAGGGTCCACATAACCCCGGCAAGGAAATCCTTTCCTGAAAAACCAGCAGAAAACACAACAAATAAATTGTGCTCCTTGAGCTGCAGAACTAACACGAACCTACCAAATAATAATTAACAAGCACAAATTAAATACTATTTGAATAGCTGCACGAAACTAAGTATCCAACACAAAGCTTGGGAAGGAGATTACCCTAAACTGAGAAGAACAGCTCGGTGGTAAGGCCTCGGCAAAGGCGAAGGTGAAAACTCATGGCTGGCGACGCGGGCGAAGCGTGTCGCAAACCTCGGTAGGGCGAAATGTTACGTGTGGCCGGGCGAAGGCTTGCATGCTGGACAGCGAAGCTATGCAGCTGGTATCAGCGAATCTGAGCGGAGCTAGGCGAACGCTGGACAGCGATTGCGAGGGCTAACGAAGCGACTATGTGCGGCGTTTCTCTGCACGGAGAAGGCGAGCTGCGGGGCGATCTGGCGACGTGCGGGATCGACGAAGCGAGGTAATGTTGGCGAGGTCTCGTGGCTAGGGTTTGCGACACGGGTTGGCGAAGGCGAAGCTAGGTCTGGGTGTCGGCAAAAGAAGAGAGAAAGAAGAAAAAGAGCACAAATAAGGAGAAAAACGTTCTTAAATAGGGGAAGGGAAGGCTCTTCGCCACGTGTCCAAAGCAACCAACCTTCGAATCCTGGCGAAAGCAACTTAAACCAATATTTTCTTTTTTTTTTTTTCTCTTTTAACTTCTTTTAACTAAAACAACCTCCAACCACCATAAGCAACTAACCCGAAAGTCCTGTAAATCACAAAATAGCCCTGTCTCAGTCAAAAGCAAAAACAACCCTGCAAGCCGATAAATTACCAAACTACCCCTAGGGGTGAAATGACCAAAATACCCCTAGAGGCTAGAACTGCTCTAACGGTCCTACCGAACAATCGAATAAACAACCGAACATACCTGGGGAACCAGAATGGAAAATTGGGCCATTACATCCACGCCTGGCTGCCGGGGAGGAATCTGTCCTCACAACCCGATTGGTAGGGACACATACGTTGGTCCACTCTCAGCCTCTAGATGATGAAAACCTAACAGGATCTAACTAAGAAGAAAGCCTAGAGCTAATAGAGTTCATCAACCACATTGCACAATTAAACATTCAAAACGCGAATAGTCAGAAATACATAACAGTCACTTCAATCAGAATAGTTCAATTCAAGGTATAACTTTTTACATGTCAGGTCCTATCAGACAAGTCACAGCAATCCTATCCATTAGTACATGCTCATACGACAGTATTAAACAAGCAAGGACCTATCCACTAGCACATGCTCAAATGACAGTAACCTGCAACCAAGAACCTATCCACTAATAGCAATTCATCAAGCAGTACAAGCAACAAGAACCTATCCACTAACATGCTCTTTAAACAGTAACAATCAACCAGAATGCAATCAATGGCAAGCTCAGGGTCCACACAACCCCGACAAAGAATCCTTACCTGAAACGGAAAAGACAACAAATAGTTTTGCTCCTTGAGCTACAGAACCAACACGAAACTCAACCTAGGCATAGATAATAACGAACAATGATTAACGTCTAAACAGCTGTAAGGGTGCTGCGCTGTGGCTGAGCACGCTTGGCTACGCGGCACGGTGAAGGCAAAGGCGAGCAGGGAGCGACAGCGAAGGCGTGCGGCTGGTGCGATGGGCGAGCAGACTGGCTGTGCTCGCGGGAGCGATGGCGAGGCTGGGCGATCGCGAGGGCAAGACGACGTGTGCAGTGGACTGGCTCAGCGAAGGCTCGCGGCTGGACCTTGTATGCAGGAGATCTGGTGCGAGTGACGAAGAGCAGGCAATCGCGTGGGCGTTCGGTTGGACAGCACTGCAGCTAGGCACGGCAAAGATGATCATGGCACTATGCGATCTACGATGAGCAGCTGGGCAGAGGAGCGTGCGTGCAGAGGTGATGGCGATCACGAGGTTGCGATCAGGAGCTGCTGGGCGGCTATGCGTCTGGTCATGCAGCTGTGATGGCGACGCGGTGGCATGGGGTTGGTGCAAGGGATCTCGGCGGCAAGGGCTGATTGGCGATGAAGGAGGTGATCTCGGCGTGCGTGGCTGCTCGGGGTGAAAGACGGCGACAAGGAGAAGAAGGAGAAGGAAAGAGGAAAAGGAATTTGGTTCTCTATTTTTCTTTTTTGTGTTATGAACGCCCTAAAGCCCAAACTCCCATTTCGTTTCTTCTAATTCCTCTTAATTAACAAACCAACTAAAGCCCAATTTCCCTTTTAAAACTTGCAAAATTAAGCCTAAAGCCCTGAAATCCCAAAAGCAGCCCGAAACTCAGAAAAACGCAAGAACAAGCCTGAAGCTTCAATAAATTACTCAAACCGGCCCTCTGAATAAAATGACCAAAATGCCCCTGAAGGCTAAAACTGCCCTAACGACTCAACGAAACAACCGAATCAAAAGACAAACGTACCTGGGGAACTGGAGTGAAAACTTGGGCCGTTACAGGTGTTCATGAAAATGAACAAAATCGATCGACAAAAATCAACCAATCATTGTCGGTCGGTTGATTTTATTGAGTATTTAATCGGTGTCGATTTTTCCATTAGCATAGTCGAATGTCGTCAGTCGAAGTGGCCAATGAAACAAATTTCCACTGACCGATAATATATAAAAAAAGAAAGTTGCTCCATATTTTCTGTTATGTGACCACACATCTAGCACTGTGCTTATCACATAAATCACCACTTTTTTCTTTTTTATTAATGCCGGCAAAAAATATGTATATTTATAATTTTATTTAATAAAATGTAATTATTACTTGTCTTTAGTTTTAATAATAGCATGTTTGGGGTGGTGGATAGGGATGGGGAGGGAAAAGGAAGAGATCCCTTTCCATTCTTTGGCCAGCATAGTTGGTTAATGAGCTCTAACCCGACCGTGGATCCCACGTGCTAAACTAATCCGGCAGGTGGAAAGTTTTTTTTATCATATTATTATTTGGTTTGAAGCTTTCCTTTGTTTGTTTGTTTGTTTTTTTTTTTTTTTTTTCATTAATGTTACACAGTTTTCTGTATTCTGTTTTCTTTTTGCTTTTCTTTTACGTTTATTTTTCTAGCTTTTTTTTAAATTTTTTAAATTTTTAATTTTTTTTTATGTTTATACTTTTAAGTTCTCATTTAATGTCTTTAATTTCAGTCACTAATCGTTCTCAACTTATTTCGAAATTAAATATAAAAAAAAATGATTCAAAACAATATTAAATACAAAAAATATTAATTGTTTGGAAATAGGTAATTATTTGATATATTCATTAAAAAATTATATTTTTTATTTATTTAAAAGTAAATTGTCAAACTAAGGATTGATCTTAAGCTCTCACTTGAATTGAGATTTAAAATAAAGTTTCTAATTAATCTATCTTTAACTTATTTGATTATATTTATTTATTGTATATTATTTATGTATATTTTTTTCCTTTAAAATGCAATAATTATCATATTTGTTTTTAGATATATAATATCTTAAAATAATATTGGTAATTATCATTTTTTTTTTAGATATATCATATCTTTAAATAATATTTATATTTGATTTTTTTTTTTTTTTTTGGCAGTCATACATTTGAAATTTATTATAAAAAAAATATTAGTATATATTGACTTTATTATTCATAAAACTTTCCTAATACAAGTTTCAAAAAAAAAAAAAAAAACTTTCGTAATACATACAATTTTTAAAAAAATAAGTCTTAATATATATTTATATATTTTATTTTGGTGAGTTACAATAATTTTTTTTATTAATTACGTATATTTATATTGCAATTGGATTATATTTTAAAAAAAAATTATCGTTCTAAATAATTAAACTAGTTAAATGTTTTTTTTTTCATTAGAGAAAAGTCTGCCTCCTCATCAATGAGGAGGTAGTCTATCCTTATGGACTATGTGGCAAAATTTTTGCCACACATTTTTATTTTTTATTTTTTTTAGTATATTTTGTTTATGAAAAAAAATAAATGTATGGCCACAATTAATTTTAAGTATGTGTGTCTCCTCGTTCATGAAAATGTAAGTTTTTCTCTTTTTATAATTCTAATCCATCTTGAATTTTTAGATTTTATTTTGTTTATATAAAATTAATTAAATTAAATTAATTTGATTTATCATTTTGATTATTATTATTACTTCAGTCGGAATCATTAACAACATTTGCATGGTAAAAAACTGACTGAAGTAAACTAATTTGTCGGTGGTCGAGGTCGATTTTCTTCCAAAATCAACTCCGTCTGACCAATGAACACCCATAATAACAATTGATCTCAGTCACTCTTTTTTTTTTTTTTGTATTTTTCAATTTTCTTCAGTTTGCAATTTGTCTCCAGCACACGCTTGTGTTGTTGACTAACGGAACTCGCGAAACAAGAAAATTCACGAGCGCCATCCAAATCTACAATGAAGACGGAATCAAAATTGATGACGGAGATGCACGATAGAGTAAAATCGAACTACATAATGAGCTAAATCAAATCGATGAATGAGGGGTAGAATCGAATGAGGGAGCCAAATTAAATGTAGGGGAGTATTTTCTAGTGGTTCGTTTATTTGCTCGACTTTTCATCTCCCCTTTTGGCATTTTTTGGGCTTACTTAAACTCATGTACCCCAACACACCATCAATCATCACGATTACATGCAAGGACAGGTGAAGTTTTTATTCTTCTTTTTTTAAGCACATGAGTATCTTGATTTGACTTCATTTATTTTATGTTTACTTAATTAGTGTCAACATCAAAGTATTCACTTCGAACAAAGATCAGAATTTTTTTTAAAATAAAAATATCAAGATATTTTGTCTTGGTTGTTACAAAAAGTCTAATTTCAAGTCATAGTTATAAAAATAAAATTATAAAAGAATGAAAAAAAAATTTGAGGGGTATGATTTAGGGTTTAGGGTCACAACACGCCTGTTCGGCTGCAATTTGGGTCGCTGATATCTCCCTCTTTTCCTTCGCACGCATTCTGTCTTCCCCGACCATACTCTCCAGCTTCTGTGTATCTTGGTTTTCTTCCTTACTTTGATCCTTCGATCCTGTCTTTGACAACAACGAATTGATTTCATCTTTCCCGCCACTTAACTCTCTTAACCATGCCATCATGTTCAAAGAATCTTCGAATGCCCTTTCCGTCATCGTCCAATTTCATTACTTTCTGAATTTGGAGAACTGTCTCTTTTTTTAATAACTGGACAGTTCCAAGTCTTAGAACTAAGATGCTATTTGGAAAATTAAACTTATGTTGAATTTCTGTATTTGCACTTAGATTTTCGTTTCTCTTTGAGGATAAAGATTCATGGATAACTTTGTTTTCCACCCATGAACTAACTTCGAGAGTCCTGTCAGAAATTTTCAAATCTTTAAGACTCTTCTTTTGTACCGTTAAGGTTCTCCTTATGGCACTTGAGTCTTGTTCTTCATCAATCTCATTTTCAACCTCATCCCTATAATCTTCTTCTGGCCTCTTCTCTTCCAAATCTAAAAGATTCTTGAAGAATTTTTACTCTTTATTTTCATGAAGAATTTTGCAAAGAAAGAAGGGTTGAATTTTGAAAAATGTGAGAACGGAATTGGTGGAGAGATTTTGGGTGTTGTAGGTTTTTGGAGAAGGAGAACATAGAGGTTTGAGAAGGTAATTTGGTATTTGATTTTTCATTTTTCGAAAAAGAAATAAGAGGAAGAATGGGAAGAAGAGAAGTGGCTAAAGAGTAGAAGACAAGCCTTCATTTGAGGCTTTGATACCATGTGATGGAACAAGAGGTCGAGAGAATTAGGTTTATCAAGGAAGGAGAGAATAGTATTAGATTATGTCTATGAATATATATACTAACCTAAAATCTAATGTAAGTCGAATGGGCCTTATATCAACACTCTTACAGCTTGGTGCTGGCAAACCAAAGGCTCAATAGTTACTGCTGATCACTTAGGCCATGTTTGCAAATTTTAGTTTTAAGTTTTGGTTTCATACTTGTTTTACACTTAGTTTAGTAGGTGTGTAAGTGTGCTTGAAATTTAACATTGTTTAAAACAATTAAATTATGCAAATATATTTATAATACTTTATTTGATTTCAAGTATGTCCCCAAAATTATTCTAAACCTTATAAATTATTAACTACAACACGGACAATAGAATTTAAGGTCGATTAGGAAAATAGTTAGATTTAGAAAAATTATTAAGAAAATAATTAAATTTATTTTGACTTTAAATAAATGTCTAATTTTTATTTTTCAAATTAATTAATTAATTAGATAAATGATATTGGACCATTATACCCCTATAATTACTTTTGATTTTTTGTTTAATTTATTTAAAATTAGATTCTTCTATAACCATCTACCCAAAAAAAGAGCCAATTAAACTGTTATAAATAAAAAGATAATATCTTTTACAAAAATCGTTCATTTTTTAATGGATAATTTTCAAATAATCAAAAGAAATTGATAGTGGATAATGTTTTTTTAAAAACATAAAAACTTGAACATATATTTGAAAATTTATCAACGAATTGGGGGTACACAGGTCTACAACGCATATTTATGACATAAATGCACAATAATAAGTTGGGGAATAAAATCAGAATAAAAAAATGAAATAAACTCACCTATAGGCGTCATCCATTGCCATCATTAGTGTTTGGGAGGTTGTGCGCAACCTTCGAACTTTTTTGTCATGAAACGGTAACTAGAACGCCTTTTTCAACTTTCTTTCCATGTATTTTTTGAAGAATACACCGTTAGCCCTAGCAAAAGGACGATTTCGTGCCCTACAATGAACCTACTTTTGAATACGAGTAATCGGAACACATATTATTCACGTCTCATAAATTCTTTAGTTGGAATTCGCTTTGAAATTGTGTTTTGCATCATTCACCACGAAGACCCCCATTACAAATTTCACGTTTTGCAAAAGGTTGTTAGAGATGAATGAGTTTAGATTTTAAATGTTGGGTTCCCAATAAAATCACTAAAATCACTATTTCATAGGGGTTTTATTTTTTTCATCTTTCATTACTTTTTAAATTCAGTTTCATTAATATATTTCAAAATTCTATGGGACCAAAGAAGCAGCCTGGCAATGCCGACCTAGGTTGCAAGGCCAGATTGGGTTCGCTTAATTTTATGCAACCTAAACAAAGAAAGGAAAATTTTCTCGAGAGTAGAAGGATATGTGATAGATTTTGGATTTTCAGCCTTGAACGAAATGTTCAAGCTTCCTGACGACATTGGGTCGGAGTGTCAAAAGCTTCTTAAGAAGCCAACTAAGAAATAGTTGCAGGATTGAGCGAAAACAATTGGAATAGAAGGCGCCAAGTGGAAGAATGAATGGTCATTTCCAATGGACGGTGTTAAACCAGAATTGCAGAGCTGGATTATATTTATAAAAAATGCAATTTTTCCATCTACCAATGCTAAGATAGTCAGCAGAGAACAAGCACTATTGCTTTACGCGATTATAATCGAAAAACAAATCAATCTAGGAAAGATAGTGGAAGGACAAATTTAGCGTTGGGCCTCGGCTAAACGCAGGAAGATGTTTTACCTGCACACTATCACTAAATTATGTTTGGAGCAAGGTGTTCAACCGCAAGCAGCTGACAGAATCCTGAAGGTACACACTAACCATATGGAGGAAGCTGTTAATCTAAGATGGAAAGAAGAAGGGAAGCAATTCGAAGCATTTTTAGCCGAGGATAACTTGGTTAAGTAATTTTAGGTGTTGTTCACCAAATCGTAAGGCTCTTGGGAATACACGAATAAGAGAGATGAGATAATAGTAAAAGCAGTCGCAACACTAATAGAATACTCTGAATGACCTGAATTTCGAAAATATATACTCAATTTGGAGCAAGGCAATCGTAGCAGCAATGCATAAACTTAGATGGAAGTCCCGCTCTCTTATTTTCTTTTAGCGCATTTATTTCTTTTTGCAAGCATTTCATCAGTAGTCATAATTTTAATTTGATAGGAACATGCATTTAGGTTGCAAATTTGTTCTATTTCCCTTATGATTATCTAATAAATTAGCAATTTCCCTTTGAAAGCTTAAGATAGCATTATTATTGCAAAACTTAGTTTAGTAGGAAATGCACTTTCAATTAAAGGAATTCTTAAGTTCCCCTTGATCCAAACCTAGCATTAGAATAATCCTTATCGTGAAAGACAGAAAGAACCAAAACTTCACAAGGAAGTCTTAGAGCTTGAGATAGAGTACTAAAATCACAGCAATAACTAAGTTTGGGAGAATTAAGCCTCACCTTCATTAGGACAATGAAGACTTTTAGTTTGGGGGTGAGGGCAGCCCGATGAGTGAATGCTAAAAAGAAAGAGAGATCAAAAGGAGTATTTAAAGAAAAAAATCTTATAAAATAAAGATCAGCATATTCTGGGAAAAATAAAAGACAAAAGAAGTGCGAATAAACCTTAGGACTCATTAAGTATTCCGCTGTCTATGGAAAGCGCAAGCTTAAATTCTGCTACTTAGGTGAATTATTTTATGCTCAAACAAGACATCTTAAGAACTGTGGAATTATAGACATGAGTGCAACCTGAGAGGAATGCGAAAAGCATAGCGAGAATCCTTGAAGGATATAAGGGCCTAGATAGTCTTGACATAATATGTTGGGCAAACTTAGACTAGAAGTGATTGCGTACAATAGATTGAGTAATGAGAAATAATTGCGATAAGGAACAATCTATCGGTCATTGTAAGGAAGATTTTAATGCAAAATCTGAATCCTTGGGAAAGTTTGAAAACTGAAAAGAGAAGGAAGTTTTATGCTAAGAAAATGATACGCGATAAGACCTGCTGATTTTATGCTCGAAAAGAGGAAAAGCTGATATTCTTATTAGAATAAGCTAACTAGCAGTTATGCATTACTTGAGACAAGCAATGATTTAAGTTTGGGGGTTTGATAGATCTCAAATAGAGCATATTTTAGGCTGCAATAGTTTGCATTATTCTTAGGATTAAGGGAAATAAATGAGCGTTAGTAGGAAATTGCGAAGATAAAACATGGAAATCAGCATGTATTCATAAAGTAGCATCATAAGCGCAGTTCGCGGATTATGTATGAATATTATACAACTTTACGCTAAAAAGGTTATTTAATGCAGGGAATGCTGAACACTTATGCTGGTGGGACGAAGCAATGCGAACGGCGACACATACAGAAGACTCCTGCATTTACAAGGAGTTCGAAGAATCACACCAACAAGGAAATAACAAAGAATCAATCAAGCAATTAAATCGGTGTCAATCAAATAAATTCCAGCAAAAATCAAGAGATCTTGCATTAGTAAGGATTTTCCAGCTCACCTAAGCATGCTGACCAAGTAAATGAACTCTATATATTGCAAGAAGGAAGCCGAGGTTAGGTGAGCTGTCGGATGGCCATAAACCAATTTATTCAAAAAGCAACTGGTGGTGTTCGTAGGAGCCGATAACAAGGGGACTGCACACTTCACAACCGAGCCAATTCCATTTTTATTATTTTTCTTAGAGTAGTTGTAGTTTTGAACATTTCATAGTCGTAATAAAATCGTCTGGTTTAAACTTCTTACTTATGTTTATTGTTATGCTGCGTTATAGGAGTCTTGAATGAATAGTACCGAGTAGAAGCATGTTAGGAGCGTAGGTTAGAGAGTTTTACACTGCTGCATTTTCTATTTTATACATATGCATCAATTAGTTATCCACGTATATAACTTGTGGTGTGTTCGGAAGAAGGAACCACATGATGATCTAGTATGCTACAATAGGTTGAAGGAAAGTCTTTGCATCATTTAGGGAGTAAGGAATAATCCCACTATTGCTCGCGTCGCCCTGAGTTAAGTACGAAGTTGCAGCGAAAGCTGGTTCTATCGTAAATCATTAAGGGCGAAAGTATTTTTAGGTAGAGGGAAACGAGGAACTCTATAACTAGTTTTGCGTTCTTAATATTTTCTCCAAGTGTCTATTTATCACTACTCATTGCATTCATATTTATTACTGTTAGTATCTGCATAGTTTTATTATTAGCATCAAGAATAAAAACAAACAACCATCTTCAACCCATGCATTTAATTTTCTTCACAACTCTCGCCTGATCAATATTAATTCTAGACCTCAATCCCTATGGTATCGATAAAATTATATACTTATTACTTGCTGCATTCTGACTGCGTATACTTACTCGTAAGCGATTCTGAGGCATACTTAGTGATAAGTTTAACTCCAAATTAATTACTGTACGAATATATAGCACCCAGATCAGATAAAAAAAAAGAACAAAAGAAAAAAAGATTAAAAAGAAGGCAAAATGACGTCGTTTGAAAGAAAAGGGAGAATTTTATATGAAGCCAGCTGGATGAGGGTGTGTGACGTGGGAGCATTTGGGTGAAGAGAGGAAACGCTGGGCAAACTGACACTTCCTCTAGTTTGCGAAGGGAGGCTGAAAAATGGAAGGTTTGTTCTGGAATGGAGAAATCAGCGACAAAGGATGGGTTTTCTTTGCGATCAACAAGGAAGAAAGAACGAGTTAGGGTTCGAGTTGGCATTCCTTGTCAAGGTCGAAGCTTAACAAAGAGGTGAGTGGCATTTTTCTTATGCTTTTTCCATTATAGTGAAAGGGGAATGTTATTTTGGGTGATTCTTACATTGTAAATGTTTAAGGTGGAAGGGATCAGAGCGACGACTGATTGTAAACTCATGAGTTCCTAATTGAGGCCACACATTGGAAGAGGGATAACGAATCGAGCGTATTTGGGATCGGGCAGTAGTTCGTGAGTTACTAAACCTTCAGGTGGGTTGTCTTCTTGAATTTTAATCATTTATAATGCTGCTGTTGTATGATTTAATCTTGAGGAAAAGCAATTCTTTAGTTGGAAAGTTGGGGGTTGTCAAGTGTGTGCAGATTTGGTTGTGGTTGTGTGTGGTTATGTGGTAGAATTATCAATTATGGATAAGATCCTTTCGTGTGAGTAATGATGTAAACCAAAGGTGGGAAAATTGTATGGGTTGCTTGAGGGGAGTGTTGAGTTTCTAGTGTAATGTTTATATTTAGGAATTTGAACATTAGGTTTGGTAAAGATTGAAATGCCATTAATTCTGTGAGCCACACTACATTGCATATGAATTTAAATGTTATATTAGAAATTGATGATGACTAGGTGATGAAATGGTGTATAAGAAGTTGGGTGATTTTTCTTGTAATATTTTGAATGTTTTTTTTTCATTGTTTTGCCTTCTGTTTCAGCTGGATGTAGACGGAGTAGGTGTACAAGGAGATTAAGGTGTAGACTCTAATTGTATTAAAAGAAGTGTGGCTAGTATGAGAAGTGAAATCTATACTTATTGATGTGCAAGTAACTAACGTTTTTGGCATTAAGGGGAAGAGAGGTTACAATGTCAAGATATATAAGGTGTATACCCGAATGGGGATTAAAGGATGGAGGCCAAGTTTAGAGTGAGAAATTGTATTTGTTTGCAGGTGGGTTAGAGTGCAGCTATGGTGAGAACTAAGTATGGCAGGTTGTTTAGTTTTATTATCTTAAGTTGTTGATTAGTAGTCAAAAGTGATTTAATTTTGATTGGTGTATGAGTATCTAATCCATATTGTGGTTATGAAGGTATATTCTGAAAACTAATGGCGAGGTGCCCAAGCGGACGGACATGCATTATTTATGTATATGAACTTTTGTGACTCTAGACTTGTTGTTTAGGTGGATCTGATCTTATGGTTTGGTGGTTGTGTAACTGTAAATAGAACACATGTACCTGGTGTAAGTTTATTTTAGTTACAATTATTTTTCTTATGTGCTATTGAAGCTGTGTTTTTGTCTTGAAGAGGCCAAACTCGGGTTAGGGGTGTTACACTTAACTTAGCCTTTGAGAAATTTGTTCATAGCACAGAGAAGAAACACAGATAACATCATGGAAAATGACATGCTGAAAAACAGTATTACTAAAATGCACAAATGAGTCTTTAAAATAAAATAGAATGATATGGTGAACTCTCTCGGGTTGGCCTTTTTTAATGGTTACAATGGTTCCTTCTTATAATCCTTCTAGGTTTTCTCGTATCTTCTTAGGTTGGGGTCGGTAGCCAAATTAGTGCCATAGAATCTTTCCGATTGATAGATGTCAATCTCGTCATGTGTTTTAAGGTATGAATATTGTGATTTCTGCAATTTGTCTCATAGCTGTCTGGTTAATCAACTTTCGCTTCTTCACTTGATTCTTTCCTTATTTGCTTGTGTGTGTGACTTGATGTCTTTTTCGAACTACTATTGTCACATGATTTAGCTCCGCATCGTTTTTCACTGCCCGCATGGTCTGATCGTCTTCTCTACTTCGTATTGATCCTTGCCATTTTGCATAGTTTGATTCATCTCTCACTCCACATTGCAATTCCTATAAAATAGCTGATTACCTTAAACCATTCTGAACATACACATTTTAAGTAAAATTTCAGCAATTTAGCACTATAATGCAAATTTCTCCAATTATTCCTCTAATGCATACGCATTAGCCTTTTTCACCTTTTATTTTTTATTTTTACTTCTTTTGCATTAGCTTTTTCTATAATAATACCAAATAATGACTCCAAAATATCATAAATATAGGCTCCATTGAGAGTCATCAAACTCCCAAACTTGAATCATTGCTCGTCTAGAGCGATGCTAATGTAGGTGTAAAAATTGCTACAAATAACCTACTAATCACAACACAATGCTTTCCTTCTCGCTAAAAAAAAAAATCTTTCTTTTGATTACTATTGCCTTAATACGCCATCTGATTAATCATCCCTATTCTTCTTTCACTAGAATTCCTCCTAAATTATCTCGATTCTTCTCTTAATTGCCCTTGGCACACCACACATCCCTTAGTTTGGAAACTTATGACTTTAACACAGTTCAATTAGCCCTCTCGATCTCCTTAAGCTTGCTAAAAACATTCTGTTTGAGGCTTATCTATTTGAGTCTCAAATCCCTTAAGGATTTCTGCTATGCTTTTCGTATTTCTCATTGGGTTGCACCCATAGCCACAATTATGTAGTTCTTATCATGATACATTTTAGCGTAAAACATTCCAGCTAAGCAATGGAATGTCTTAAGCTTGCCCTAATGGTGGCCAGCGGAGTGCTTTGGGATGCTCACAGCTATTCGCTCATATGCGCCTTTCATTTTTTCCCAGAATGTTTTGATTTTTATTTTTCACACTTAATTTTTTTTATTTTTAATTTTTTTTTCTGCACTCCATGGGATTGCCCTCACCCCAAAACTTAATCTCTTCATTGTCCTCAATGAAGGTGAGGATTAGTTTCCCCAAACTTAGTTTGTTCTAAGGTTCAATCTCCCTGCTTCAAGCTTTCGGATTCCTCCCCAAGAAAGTGTGGAAATGTCCCGAGTTTAAAAAGAATTTGGCCCTAAACAACTTCGTTAGAATACTAGCAATTGACAGACTCGGGGCAAATTAAGTTTCAACGTACTTAGGTAATGTGTTTAAAATGCACAGAATTAAAAAGCGAGAAATCAACATTGCACAGGTCAAAGCAGAATATCTAAGTAGTGATTAAAATGGAGGAAATGATTATATTAAGGTATTGCAGATAGATATATTAAACACAACCGATGGGTAATGCGATGAAGATAGAAACTTCCTTTATCATGCTTCCTCAGAGTTAGAGCTGTTAGAGTCGAAATTGGTAGAAGAAATAATGTCATGGATGAGTGGCACTGCTAGTGCGTCAAATATCACATTGTCCCTTTCGCACACATACCCCATATACGTATCCAAATTTTTGGATATCCTCCAAATGCAGTGCACTAACTTTGCTTCTATGCTCTTTTGGTCTCCAGATGGGCGAGTCGACAAATGGGCATGTGTGGAAGGGCCCGCTTTTACTGCTTTTACGGGACGGTCTTCTTCAAATTCAGCTTCTAAGTTCTGAATGGTTGTTTCTACAGGCTTGGTACTTTTCCTATGTAAGTCAGCTTTGTTTTTTGATGCTTGGTAAGGCCTTCATCTTCTTCTTCTTCTCTTAATTGGCATTGGAATAGGTCCTCTAGCACTGGCATTACTGCTCTACGTCCTCCTGGATGCTCTTCAACCATTGGTACTTTTCTTTCCCGATGCAGCCTTTCTTCCTCCTCACGATCAACATCCACCTCAACAGGTCTAGAGGTGCCTATGTTTGCATTTTCTCTGGGTGCACAAACTCTTCCATCTTCCGATCAAATTCAGCCATATCCCGTTCTTCCATTGAAGGTGTTAAACCTTTGAAGCACCCGAAGTTTCAGGGCTGTCAATGAGTACCAACGATGAGGATCGACGTGGTGCAGATGTGATTGCTCTTTCTTCCCTATGAGCTTTCGAAGATTCTTCTTCTTGTGCATGCTTTTCCATTCATGCTGGTGAAGAAATTGTTCGCCTGCGCTTAGGAGTGTTGGCTTGAGACTGGTCACCTTCCTGGATGCCTGGTGTAGCGTTGGCTGGCTGAAGGGCTTGATTGGGGTCAATCTCGCCTTGCCCTTCTCTCTATATGTTCCACCATCTTCAATAGTTTGTTGCGAGTCTTCGCACCATGGTGAGTTAATTTGGTTTTTAGCAAGGGAGAAAAGTGATTAAAGGCTTGATGGTTATGGTCGGATGAAAGGAATAATTATAGTGTACGTTTGAATAGCGAGGCGGGAAGACAGGATATCTGAAGTAGTTAATCACCGCGATTGCATCAGTGACATTTTGATTCAGGCGGCTTTGCATGTATTGCTAACCGTTGGATTAGCAAATCCTTCATCTGGTTGCTCGGTATCCGGTCGTAATAAATTCATTGATATGATTACATTTTATTTTCATGCATCGCATCTCCTTAGATTTCAACTTTCTCAAGTAACCATAAGTAGAAACCAAACAACTTAACTAAATTTCTAAAATGTAATAAAATAAAAAGAAATTGAATTTTAAATTGAAAATAAAATTTTTAACTACTAATCATACTTCTGAAATAAGCAGATAGAAAAAATTATAACTTAGCATGCTTGGACCAACAAGATAAATGTACCGATACGCATTGGCTCCAAACGCATGCTTGCGCACTCATTCTTTAGTTAAAGATAATAAAGATATTCTGCGCTGAATATCTTCATTCTAGTAATGCTACAATCTTTGTCCATTAACTGCGAACTCATTCCCATTGGCTTTGTTCTTTATCCGGATTGCTCCTCCTGATTTAACCTGTGTAATGCGGAATGGTCCAGACCATTTGGATCTGAGCTTCCCTGGAAACAAATGAAGTCATGAGTTAAATAAAAGTACCTACTGATGTACCTAAAAGGTTTTCTGGATCAGTTTGCAGTCATGCCATTTTTTTGTCTTTTCTTTGTACAACTTTGCATTCTTATATGCGAAGTGTCTATGCCCCTCCAAATCTAGCAGTTGCATCATTCTGGCATAACAGACTTTCTGAAGATCAAGGTTTAACTTATTTAGTGCCCAAAAAGCTTTATGCTATAATTATACTGGTAAATGGCAAGACTTTCCATACACGATCCTGTATGGTGACATATTCAGTGGGTCTTGAATGCGGTACGATAAGCCCTAAGCAAATCATCCAGTCGCAGAGATCAGTCTTTCCTATTTGGTCCAACAAATTTTTCGAGAATACTTTTGATTTCACGATTGGAGATTTCTGCTTGGCCATTGGTCTGCGGATGATAGGGTGTTGCAATGCGATGCTTGATGTTATACTTTTGTAGCACATGAGCCATTGCTTTGTTTATGAAATATGTTCCTTCATCATTGATCAGTGCTCGCGGTGTACCAAACATTGTGAAAATTTATTTTTGAAGAAATCTGATGACCGTTTTAACATCATTGAAAGGTGTGGCAATCGCTTCTATCCATTTGAAAACATAATCAATCGCAACCAAAATATACGAGTTCCCGGCGAAGGAGGAAATGGTTCCATGAAGCCAATTCCCCAGACATCGAATAACTCGACTTTCAGAATCAATTTCAAAAGCATTTCGTACCTTTTTCCTATATTTCATTTCCTTCGACATTTATCACACGTTTTAGCATAATGATGCGCATCTTTAAATATTCTAGGCCAAAATAGCCTGACTGAAAGATTTTTGCCGCAATGCGCATTCCTCCAAAATGTCCTCCGTACGATGATGCGTGACAAGCTTCAAGTATTGCATTCATCTCTTTTTCCTCGATGCATCGTTGAATTATTCCATCTGCACATTGTCTGTATAGAAATAGTTCATCTCAGAAGTAAAATCGCGCTTCGTGAAAAAATCATTTGGTCTACTGCCTTGATGAGTCTGTTGGGATGACGTGACTTGTTAAATAGTTTGCAATATTGGTAAACCATGGGTTGTCATGCTTTTCGATAATAGCTACCATGAATGTCTACTCATATGGAAGCCTTCGAATTATGGGCCATTGTTGCATCAGTTCGTTTATTCTCCATTCTAGATAGATGATCAGCGACAACATTTTTGCAACCCTCTTTATCTTTTATCTCAATGTTGAATTCCTAAAGGAGTAAAATCCACCTGATCAACTGCAGTTTCGCGTTCGCTTTACTCATAAGATACTTAATTGCTGCATAGTCAGTAAAGACGATCACCTTTGATCCTAGCAAGTAAAAATGAAATTTCTCTAGTGCGTAGATCAAAACCAATAGCTCCTTCTCAGTAGTGGTGTAGTTGTGTTGCGCATCATTCAAAGTTCAACTAGCGTAGTAAATTGGATGGATAAATTTTTCTTCCTTCTAACCCAAGATTGCTTCGATTGCGTAATCCCTGACATCACACATCAGCTCAAAAAGTTTGTACAGTTTGGTGATATCATTCTTGTAGTGGTTAGCGCTAGTCTCAGTTTTTCAAATGCTTGTGTACATCTTTGATCGAATTTAAAAGGGAAGTCGACTTTCAGAAGCTCACACATGGGTTTTATGATTTTTGAAAAGTCCTTAATAAAATGCCTGTAGAAACCGGCGTGGCCTAGAAAACTATGTACTACCTTAACATTTTTCGAAGGCTCAAGCTTTTCAATAGCTTCGAGCTTCGCTTGATCAACCTCTATTCCAGTCTTTAAAATTTTGTGTCTAAGGACAATTCCTTCACGCACCATAAAATGATACTTTTCCCAATTCAGCACTAGATGCATTTCTTCACAGCGTTGTAACACCTTCTTCAGATTTTTTAGGCAATTGGAAAAATTGTCTCCAAACACTGTGAAGTTGTCCATAAAAACTCCTATGACTATCATGTCAGAGAATATAGACATCATACATCTTTAAAATGTTATTGGGACATTACAGAGCCCAAAAGACATTCTTCTGAATGCAAATATTCTCTAGGGACAAGTGAAATTGGTTTTCTTTTGATCCTTAGGATCGATAATAATTTGATTGTAACCAGAATATCGATCCAGAAAGCAATAATACTTTTTTCCTGCTATGCGATCCAACATTTAGTCTATGTAAGGAAGAGGAAAATAGTTCTTCTTGGTTGCTTTATTCAACTTGTGGTAGTCCATGCACACTCGCCATCCAGTCACTGTCCTTGTTAGTATTAGCTCATTCTTCTCATTTCGGATGACAGTGGTGCCTCATTTCTTCGATACGCATTGAATAGGACTAACCCACTGACTGTTTGATATAGGATAAATTGCACCCGCATTTAGCCATTTAATGATTTCCTTCTTTACAACCTCCTTCATGGGGGCATCTTTGATTCTCAACTGATTTTTTCTGCATCTTGCTCAAAGATTATTTTGTGCATGCAAAACGTATGACTGATTCCTTCTATGTCTGCTAACGTTCAGCCAATTGCCTTAGTATGCTGTTTGAGTAATTCCAGAAGTAGTTGCTCATGACTTGGTGCTAACTGTTAAGAGATGAAAATTAGAAGCGTTTCCTTGTCGCCTAAATATGCGTACTTTAGATGCTCAGGAAGGAGTTTCAGCTCGAGGGTTGGTGGTTTTTCAATTAAAGGGCATCGTGGAGGATTTTTCCTTTCTATGACATCAAACATTTCATAATGACAAATTTCTTTTATCGCAGGATCCTTGATCACAAAGTCTAGAACACATTCTTCTTCATCTTCACTACTGATATTCAACATCTCTATTTTCTGCACGTCCTCGATTGCTTCATCAATCAGCACCTGTATTTTGCTAACATTGATATTTTTCTCCACCCCAGCTTGCTTCATTGAATAAAAAATATTGAATTGAATCTACTGATCGTTCATTCGTAGTGTGATTATTCCTTCATACACATCAACCAAAGTTCACACGATCTTTAGAAAAGGTCTTCCTAAGATTATTGGCACTTCCTTGTCTGCTTCATAATCCAGAATGATGAAGTCTACTGGAAAGATGAAATTATCCACTTGGACTAAGATATCCTCAAATTTTCCTATAGGACGAGTAATTGTTCTACCAGCAAGTTGAATCTTGACAGTCGTAGGCCTGGCTTCAACTATCCCAAATTTTTCGTAAATTGAAAGGGGCATAAAGTTAATGCTAACTTCTAAATCATAGAGTGCCTGCCTAATAAAGTTGTCGCCAATTTTAACAGGAATGGTGAATTGCTCAGGATCAACTTCGTTCATTAGAATTTTATTCTGAACAATCGCACTACATTCCTCATTTAGCGCGACAACTTTGAATTCTTCAAACTTGCTCTTTTCACTAAGGACATCCTTTAGGAATTTCATTAATGTGGATTTTCTTCAATATATCTATGAACTTTTCGAAATACGTTTTGCTCTTCCTTCTTTTTATCCTCTGAGGGTACTACCGTGGTGGTGGTTAATAAATTAGAAGTGGTTTGTCCACAACCTTCGCCTCTCGTCTCATCTCAGGTTCTTCAGCTTTATCTCTGACATTTATAGTGTCATCTGATTGCCTTTCTCCTTCAGTATCTTTGTAAGCTAAAGATTCTTGATACTTTTTCACCTTCTCGCTCTCTATCAGAGGTTTCCCACTTCTTAACTGAATCACATTGACTTCCTATTTGCCATTCTGCTTAGAATTTTACGTGTCTAACGGGAGTTTTTCTTGCTATCTAACCTTCAGATCTTATGCGATCTGGCCTATTTGTAATTCCAATGTTCGCAGCGTTATTTGTTAAGCACTCAGTAAGGTTCGTTGTTCCAACATTGCCGCATCATTTTTGGCAATGTAATCTTTCAGCATTGAGTCGTACGTTTGAGCATAACCTTGATGTTGGTTGTTCCCAAATCTCGATGGTTGATTTAATCTTTGCTGCCCAGCTAGGTTAGCATTGCTGTTTTGTCCTCCCTAAGAGAAATTTAGGTAGTTTTTCCAACCAGTGTTATACGTATTCGAGAAAGGATTATTCTGAGGTTGTGAGTTTTAATTTCCGATGTGCATCACTGAAGCTGGATTTTTACTACAACATTCGTATGCATGGTCACCTCCACAGAGTGCATAGAAGTCGAGGGTTTGTGTGATCAATGGCCGACGCATTCTGAACCTTCTGAGGTGCAGTCATCTGAATATTTTCATGGAATTGGTGAGCGTAGCAAGCTGCACTTGCATCGTGGACATGGCACTAAGCTCTAATTTATCGAGTGTTTGTCCTTGAGTTCTTCCTTGACTTAGTTTGGGTCTGGTATTCTTGGTAGTTGTTTCCATAATCTTGTGACCTTCGTTATAGGTTTTCTCCTAAGACTTCCTGCCGCAGTTGCGTTAAAGATCGCCTTTTCCTGATCGGATAAACCATTGTAAAAAAATTTCATTTAGAGGGTATATGACAAACCATGATACAGACTATTTGCTAAAAGCTTTTTGTACCGTTCCCATACTCCTCCGATGGTTTCCTTGTCCTCTTGCCTAAAGCTAGTAATCTAGAGTTCATACTTCGTGAAGTAGGGTAATATTTTGTCAAAAAACTTTCGGTAACTTGTTCTCAAGTGTACTCATGCAGTAACGTGTTTACCCGATATCTGGCCTTATCTTTTAATGAATAAAGGAACAGAAAAAGTCGAGTGTCTTCTAGAGAAACCCCGACTTCCTGGTTATCATCACTAATACCTAAGAAGGTTTCACAAATGTTGATGCGGATCTTCGGAAGGTAAACCATAAAAAGCACCACTAACTCTAAGCATGTTATACATATTATTAGTAAGAATGGGATGCCTACCTGCCCCGTTTGGTCTAACCATACCTTAATATGCCACGTGATGCAGCAATCCCGCTTGAGTCTTCATGACTCTGTCTCTTTCATCCAAAGCCTGAACGGGGGGTGGATTAAGATTTGTACTTGCTCCTACTATAGCTTCTACACCTGTAGCAATTAGTGGATCGATCATTCCAGGGTGATGTTGCACATTTGGTTCCATCCTTGCTCTCTCTTTCTCTGCTCTCACCTTCTCCAACAGAGAGTTCACTCAATTTTGGGATCAACCGAGAGAGTTGTGCTCATGCACAGATCACACTAAAATGTTTGAAACAAATGATGATTTTTTTTTTCTTTTTAAAATTTTTCTAAACAATCAGAAACCCTTAATAAATTCACACAGTCCACGGCAACAATGCCAAAAACTTGATGTAGGTAAAAGCAGAACTCTAGGTTGCTTCGTGTGTTTGTAGTTCACACTCGCGCAAGTATACGCGGTCTACAGCAAGTAATGAGTAAATTATCGATTCCCATAGGGACTGTAAATTATCATGGGACGTTTAGAAAATAGAACAAAAGGGTTTAGTTGAGATTGATTTGTTTGTATAAAGTAAATGACTAAATATAATGTAAATGTCAGTTTGAGAAACAAGGCTTGGCTAGGGTACTCTTGGAATGCGTTGTTGTATTAGAAAGAAATAAGCAATAAGGAAAAACTATCATACTTCGCCTAACAAATGTCTACTTCCACATTCGTTTGCATTAAGTCCAACTTCCGTTGCAACTCAATGTAATGATAATCGACGCAACGTATGCAGTAGTTATGAGTTTATTCTTAAACTCTGATTTAAAGTACAAAAGACTTTATACTAACCTACTAAACATGCAAACTAGTCTTAGGTCATTTCTTCTTCCGATTTACAACCTATTAGTGCATGTGGAAGGTCGGTCGACACCTACTATTATTAAGTTGTAACCTAGTTAACATGCTCTGGTTATTTACTTCCTAGATCTATCTAACACATGCGTAAGCTAATCCATTTTCCCCTAACTTAGCCTTTGAGAAATTAGTTCATAGTGCAGAGAAGAAATACAGATAACATCATGGAAAATGACATGCTGAAAAACAGTATTACTAAAATGCACAAATGAGCCTTTAAAATAAAACAGAATGATATGGCAAACTCTCTCAGGTTTATCTCTTTTAATGGTTATAATGGTTCCTTCTTATAATCCTTCTAGGTCTTCTCGAATCTTCTTGGGTTGGGGTCGGTAACCAAATTAGCGCCATGGCTTTTTGGTTAGTCAACTTTCGCTTCTTCACTTGATTCTTTCCTTATTTGCTTGTGTGTGACTTGGCGTCTTTTCCGAACTGCTACTGTCGCATGATTTAGCTCCGCATCGTTCTTCACTGCCCGCATGGTCTGATCGACTTCTTTGCTGCACTTTGATCCTTTCCATTTCGCATAGGTTGATTCATCTCTCGCTTCGCATCGCAATTCCTATAAAATAGCTGATTACCACAAACCATTCCAAAAATACGCATTTTAAGTACAATTTCAGCGTTTTAGTACTATAATGCATATTTCTCTAATTATTCCTCTAATGCATACGCATTAGCCTTTTTCACCTTTATTCTTTATTTGCACTTATTTCACATTAGCTTTTTCTATAATAATACCAAACAATGACTCTAAAATATCATAAATATAGGCTCCATTTGAGAGTCATCAGTAATAAAATTACTTTTTTAATTATTATGAATTACATTTATTATCAAATAATATTCTTTTTCTTTCATTGTGTTTTTTTTTTTCTTTTTTTTTTCTCAGATATTGAATCAACTTCTATTCTAAATTAGAGATTGAAGCAAGAAAGTGGGTTGAAAAATTCTTGGTTCGATTTTTTTGTTTGTTTTCTTTTATGAATTTTGAATAATATAAATTCATATGAACTTTGAATATTCCTCTAATTGCAATCATTTTTTTTTTTGATGTTGTAGATACTGGAAACGAAAAGGCTGAATATTTTGGTGAAACTTATAGAGTTTGACTATTCATATTTATTTATTTTTTTTTTTTTGCATAAGAAACTGGACGATAGAGTATTGTTGTGTTCTATTTTCATTAAGATACTTTGATTTTCATTAGAGTAGACTACTTTACTTTGGATCCAATTGGTTTATGTTGAATTAAGTTGAATGATTTATTATGTTGTGTTGGATCTTATTGACATTTTAGTTAGATTATGTTGTATTGTGTATTGGTATTTCATTTTGTTGTTTTGTGTTAAATGTTTTAATATAACAACCCGAATAATCCAACCCAACTCAACTCGAAAATATAGGGCTGGGTTGGGTTGGAAAAGTGAACAACCCGAATTTTTGGGTTGGTTAAAAAATTACCTCCAACCCAACCCATGTTCACCTATAATGTATGATGTTAATAGATTGACATTTATATTCGTATCTGATTTTATTTAAACTTTGTAAGTCTCTATTATGCATTAGATGTATAGGTCTCTATTGTGCATATTGAATATGTTTTGATTTTGAATATGTACTAATAAGTACAATGCATCAAACGTGCATTTTAATATGTACGACTATATTCAGTGATAATGTCGTTGAATTACAGTTGATGGTAGAATCCGATATTAGATATTTAAGTATAATTATTAGATAAATCAAATGATAAAAAAATGTTGGACATTTTAGAGTTTGATATAGTTACAAGATATTTTGATTTGAAACTTAATTCCTAAATTTTATTATAAAAAAAGGGTCTTTTAAAGGAGTTTCAATTGTAGAAAAAAATTATAAATATAGTCACTTTAAAACAAATTAGCAAAGATAGTCATATATTTATATTTAAGTTTTAATTAAGTAATTTGGATTAATGTTAAAGTACACAAATACACTGCCACAAAAAAAAACCCTAAAATTGTGCTCATCCATCGTGTTTTCAGAAACAAATTCGACTTCTCCCCTCGTTCCTTCATCCATTGTGCTCCATTTTCATATTCCTTTTCTTTGATCATTTTTTGCGAAAACCCGTCGACGCGTCTTGAGGTTTCTTGTCAAAATATTGAAGATATAAATTTTTGTTAAATCCCATCGACTTTTTTGTATTGAAAGCAAAAATTTAGGGTTTATGAGTATGTTGTTCTTCTCAAAACTAGGATTCTGATTGTATGTAAACATTTTTGGATTCCCTTGATATTTCTAGTTTCTGATGGTATAATGCTCTTGATGGAAGTTAGGGTTTCTTGAATTTTCTGGGTTTATACTTTTTTGGAATTTGTATATTTAGTGTTCTCGGTTGTTAAAATTAGTATATGGATGAGTAATTATCTATTGTTTCTGGCATTTATCTTAGTTTCTCTTAACTCAGCTTGATGTGGTTACTGGTTTTGTATTAATATGTATTGATTTTTTCTTATATGCTCAAAACTGTATCAATGTGTAGTGATTTTTTTTCTTATATGCTCAATATTGTATTAATTTACTACCGAATTATGTTATTTTTGGTTTTGTATTAATGTGTATTGATTTTTTTTTTATATGCTCAATACTGTATTAATTTACTACTGAATTATGTTATTTTTAGTTTTGTATTAATGTGTATTGATTTTTTCTTATATGCTCAATAATATATTAATTTACTACTAAATTATGTTCTTTTTGGTTTTGTATCAATGTTTATTGATTTTTTCTTTATATGCTCAATACTGTTATAATTATTATTACTGGATTATGTTGTTTCTAATTTTGTATTAATGTGTATTGATTTTTTCTTATATGCTCAATATTATATTAATTTTTATATGTTCACTAATGTATTAATGCATATGTGTATTATATAATTATAGGTATTAATTTACTACTGGATTATGTTGTTTCTGGTTTTGTATTAAAGTGTATTGATTTTTTTTTATATGATCGATATTGTATTAATATACATGAGTATTATATAATGATGCGTATTAATCTATTTGTATTAATGTGTACTAATAATAGACGGTTAAATAAAAGCTAAAAGTGTATGGAAATATGTGGTGAGAAGACGAAATTAGAGGATGCTATTCAAAAAAGAAAAAGAAAGATAACAATGTTATTGTAGTTGAAAATGTAACGATTAATTGTTTCATTTACCTATTTGATTTATATTCTTTTGTTGAAACAATTGTTTGGAATCTGACCAATGTGATTTGGTGATAACATTTGACAGCATGATACCATGGCTAACAGTATCTTCTAAATTTTGTTGATGATAAATAATACAGTATTAGTTGTAAAACAGTTATAAAAAGGTTATACGTATAAATATAACTACAAGATGATGGGAAAAAATGCATGTTAGATCACTTTTAAAATAAACCTGAATTAATACAATATTAATTTTAATACAGTGTTTTTAAGTTTATACATATAAGTAAAATTATAGGATAATATGCACCAATACTTGTAAGATTACTTTTTCATTTAAAAACAAAAAAAATCTTAATAATACTTATTGAGAACAAATTGTATCATTGGACATACATAAAAAATCAAAGATCGTGGCAACAAAAAAAATGAGATATGAGAAGAAAAAAAAACTTGTACTATTGTATTATTTATTAATACCAAAACAGGGTGAAATGTCATTAAAAGATCATATCAAAGTACTAACAAACAAAGAATACAAGTGAATCACTATTGGGTAAAGGCATTACTACATGTTTTTATATAGTGACCAAGTTTCCCACATCGTCCACATTTATTCTTTTGCTTCAACTCCAATCAAGATTTCATGGATTGCCTTTTTGGTCTTCCAATAGGGCGTTTGGTATTAAGGGCAAAACTTTAACATCCTTGATGAGTTGGGGTACATCCCAATTGCTAGTAAAGCCAATTGAAAATACTAAACCAGCATATATCTTTTTATGTAATCGTTTGAATAATATTAAAAAGCATAATCCCTTTGCAAGAATCTGCTTTTTTACAAAAATTACAAACGCATGTAGACATGGTATGCCTACATGGTCATATTGTTTACAAGTGCAATTCTTTTCTTTAAGGTTGACGTGATAATGTTCGACTCCATACACAACTTGATATTGAGAAGTAACAATGAGATTTACCTATAATCAAAAGATATTTAGAATGGAGAAAGAAAAACATTCAACAATGGCAAACAGGAGAAAGATGAAAAGAAGTCTGGGCTAGAATTCTTCGCAAGATTTAGGGCATTTATTTTGGGAATGAATTTGGGAGAGAATAAGGAAATAATACTACAAATATGACTTTCTATGACAGTTAATTACACACAAAACATGCAGAACTTTTAAAACTGTCATAAACACTCAAAACATGCATTTTTAACAAGAAGATTAATAATATTTAAGTTATAAAAAATTCATGACAATTAATAATTGTCATAGAATTTTTTATTTTTTATTTTTGTAATTTTACATAAAATTATGAAAATTTTATAATTGTCATAAAAATTATGTTAGATATATTAGAATATCCATAAAAATTTATGACATTTTATTGACTGTCATAGAAGTTTGTACATTTAAATGATAATATTTGAATTTTTTATAAGATTTATTATGACAATTCAAAAATTGTCATAAAAAATAAATATTTTAAAAGCTCTAATAATTAGAAAAGGTTTAATATTTGTTTTCTTTAACAAGTGCGTGCTCAATATTATTAGGATTTTTGTTCTTTTAAAATCAAATGAGGGCTCAATCGCTAGTTCTTTTCTCATATCCTCTCTCTTTGCCCTAATGTCGAGCGACTCTAGCCCCTTATTCCTGTTTCTCCAGCCCCTTCACCAAATTTCAAAATCCACATGGCCAGTTTGGTGCTTATTCAATGGAGAAGGCTTGCCAATTTGAAGTCTCGTAAGTGTGTTGTCGGTGAAGAGTAGTATAAATCCCCAATTTAAGATCTAGGTTTTTTAAATGGTTGTGATGCAAGATATTTTCCTCCAATTTTCTTTTTTGTGAAAGTTCAGCCATTTTCATATTTTAATTTGTTATCTAGAAAGTTTTGGGGGAAATTTTCCATTTGGATGTTGAGAAAAGATGAATTATTTTTTGGGAAGATTCGACGACGTCAAATCCCTAATCTTTAAGGTAAAACCCCATTTTCCAATTTCAATTTTTTTGGGGAAATTTTCCATTTGGATGGTGAGAAATGATGGTTTAAATTTCTAAACTCTTTAATGTCCTAATTTTTAGTCTCAACTTTTCCAATGTTTTATTCTAGTGTCCCTGTACTTTTGACGTTTTTTCGAACTACCAACAGAGAAAGCAGCGGAAAGATATTGAAATTTTTTTTAGTCCATGACTCTTGTTGCTAATTTTTTTTTTTTTTAATTTTTTTATTCTAATACCTCTCGTTAGTACTTTTATGAAAATTGCTAGAATATGCTTGGATTTTATTGAAGTATAAGAAAAAGATTGCTAGGTGTCTGTTAGGCTAGGATTGATTTTTTTTAAATGACTTGAATTTTTAACTAGTTCTTTTGTTAGACTAGTCGCATTTTGCCTTCTCTCTTTTTTTTTTTTGTACTCTCTTGTTCTATTTTAAAATTCTAGTGGAATGTGAGTGCTTCTTTTTGTTCTCATGCCTTTTTTATTTAGGTTTATTTTACATACTCAGTTGGAGAAAATTGCCTCTATTGGATTCCTAGATCTGTTGGTTTTAATTTTTTTTTAGGACTTTTTATTTTTTAGGAGCTTTTGCAGGCCCGAATCAAGTGTAATCTTGATAGAGACAAAAATCTCAAGCCCTTTGAGCTTGACATTGACCACGCTTGTAGCCTTCTACAAATTCTAAATAGTTGTGAAATCTAATTATCAAAATGACAAGGTTGACAAAGTCGCTTGTAGAGTAGGGTGCAGTCTCAATATATAAGTGTTGTATTGAAGGTATTTTTTTTATAATTCTTAGACAGCGAACTTAGGTATTTTCTATTGTTTTTTAGTAGTGTTTTGTTGAGCTCTTGATTTAGTTTTTGGGGTTTGGATTGTTTTCATTCCTTATGGATATTGAGGATGTAATGATAGTTGTTTTGCAATTTTGTGGATCTTGAACTCCTTAGGTAAAACTGTAATTTGAAGTGTTGTTTTTATCTACTGAAAATACTACCTTTTGAACTCTTATTTTTATTTTTCAATATATTCTTGCACTTTTGATTCTATTGTAGTTTTTTTTTTTTGGTAGATTAATAGTTACCAAGTAATAAAGTTAAGTTTCTTTGAAGCCAAGTTGATAATTATTAATGTCGAGATCACTTGATTATAAATTTAGTCTCTATGATTTGAGAAAATTTAGAGTTTAGTTTATATGGTTTAAAAAACTTAAGTTTAGTTTTATACTTTAGGAAAAGCATTTAAATAGTTTAGGTAATTTAATGTTGATTTTTGTTTTCTTTTCAAGAAGAGTAATATGTATGGAAGAGGAATCGTAGGATGCAATAGGTTCTTTAGTAGCTTTCTCTTTGACGATATTAACTTGTTCAATGATCTATCCTCTTTTTTTGTTCCTCAGCAATTATCTATTCAATGACTTTTGGCCAGCTTATGCACTATATCTAATTGTGAAGAAGATACTCTATTTTTCTTTCTTTCATTTCATTTTTATTTTCAAAGTGAACAATGAATCTGCCTTACATTTAATAGTTAGAGTGGTTTTGATGTGTTTTCTTGTTTAAGGTAATGGCTAGAAGAATTTTGAACTCTTAAGATGTGGCCTTTTGCAGATGAGGGGTCTTGAAAACAAATGGAGAAGTATGAATAGATGCTTATGTTGTATTATAACAAAAGTATGTATTTTTTCTTTGTAAACCTCATTTTCCTATGCTATTTTAATTTGTTTTAGTCATTTTGAGATCACAATGAATGCTTTTTATGCTGAAACAGAAGTGAACAACACCAACAGAGGATGAACAAATGGTTACTTCTATTTCTTTTGTCCTTTTCCCTCGCATTATTTAGGGTTAGACCTAAATATTGAGATTGGTAATATTTTCCATCGTTTAACTAAGTGTTGTGAGTTATCAAATGGTTCCTCCTCACGATTTCTTTAGTTTATTTATGCCTTGGAGTTGCGAGGACAAAAAGTTAAAATTAGGATTATTGAGACTACTTAATTGGAGGTATTTTTCTCTCATTCTCTACGATGTTATTAACATGCTCCAACCTTATCTCTTATCTTTACTAAAATCAATTGATGAATAAAACAACAAAAAAGAGATACCTTAGTCCAACAAAATTCATAGTTTTGTAGGAAGGGTGGTGGCTCGGGTAGCTGAAACGTGAAATAACGTGAATGCTTGTACTTGTACTTTATTTCACTCATGTGTGCTTTTCTATTCTAATACAAATTTTAATTTAGGGAAAGAGAGTTTACGTGCACGATGAACATGGAACAACAACAAAAGCATACTAACATATGATTTGCAAGTATTTTTATTCCTTAAAACTTATGTTGTCATATGATTTTGTTCAAGAAATTTGTATTTGTGTTGTTGATTTTCTACAACTAACAGATATATTTGGGTTTTCATGTTTTCTTCTTTATCCGTCTCCCTTGTATATTGATCATGATTTTGTATTTTTGGCATCAACTTCTTGCTTGTTTTTTTACTTTTAGTTATTATTCGTTTTATTTTATATGCTTAACACATAATATTAGTTTCTTTCTTCTATGCTAAGGTTCATAGTGTAAAATATTTTTGTATGTCATGATTTAAGGTTATTTTCTTGATACATTTTTTGTTTTTTTGTTTTTTTTTTTTTTGTGTGTTGTTGATCTTATAAATTTAACTCTATATATTAGGTTTTCCTAATAGGGCTTCTCTATCTTTTATTTCAGAAAGTGAGAGGTCAATAAGACTATACTTAAAATTCTTAAAATAGAGCAAAAGGTATTGTCTTTTTA
The DNA here is from genome assembly GCA_037833695.1 of Sechiopsis laciniata. Lineage (NCBI taxonomy): Eukaryota > Viridiplantae > Streptophyta > Magnoliopsida > Cucurbitales > Cucurbitaceae > Sechiopsis > Sechiopsis laciniata. The sequence continues at coordinate 29,983 of JBBMKA010017442.1, forward strand.
GTTCCTTCGTTTTCTTATCTTGAAGTATCTTGTTCAAGTTCAATTAATTGATTTCTTTTTAAATGAAGAAAACAATTTTTGAGATTTATTTGTCACTCATGTTGACAAAGCAATTTTTAGGTGATCGAACTACGGATGCTTGGTTATTTTTAAGAACTCGGCTAAGGTATTTGTAAGAAATTTATGTTTTCGAACAAATGAGTAATTGCTGTTTGATGAGTCATTGCTATTTTATATGAATTGTTAACTATATTATGGATATTTAATTCTCCATTACAACTTCTAATTCAAAGTTTTATTATTACATTTTGTAGGTACATTGTTTAAGATGATCATTTGCAT
>JBBMKA010017470.1:0-30310 GCA_037833695.1 Sechiopsis laciniata
AAGGCACTCAGTAAGAATCCCCAACCGGGGTACAGTACGCAAGTCACATCATCTAGCATCCTAGCATACAAGCAATCAAAAATCATAAAGGCAGTCTCAACACAAGTAAAATCACAGCATGCTCAAACCTCGAGAGTCTCTAACTCTCAGCTAAGGTGATCAGCTCAATATGCTGATCCTGGACACTTGTGAGAGTACCCAAGTGTCAGGCTCTAAACTGAACGGAAAGGTGTACTAATACACTAGCCCGATGGAGCTCTACTCCCAACATCTAATGCACATACGCGCACACCGCATGCTCCTACAAACTGGATAAATGTAGGCCTACACAAACTATGCTGGTCTAGGTGCGCATGTCTACAACTCGAAAATGTGAGCACTAATCCACAGCAGGCGGGAGGCCCTCGACACCATACTGTGGCAGCCTGTTCACACCAATGCCTGAAGCTAATGGTCGTCCCAAGGCAGGCTTACACCAAGGAAAGGACCCCGCTCTAGCATGCCACAAACTAGGCTTAGGGTAGTAGTTAATCCACACCCGGCTGCCTGGGGTAAGGAATCTATCCTCACAGCCCGACCGGTGGGGACACGTACGTTGGTCCACTCTCAGCCTCTGGATGATGACAACCTAACAGGATCTAGCTAAGAGGAAGCACCCTAGAGCTAATAGAGTTCAACATCAAAACATTACACAATAACATACAGAATGCCAACAGTAAAAAAAACATAGCAGTCACTGTGAACAGAAATGTGCAATCCATGGTACAACATTCTACATGCCAAGTCCTATCAGACAAGTCATACAGTCCTATCCACTAACACATATGCATCAATAAACCTGCAAAAGCCTATCCACTAACAAGTCCATGCAACAGATAACCTGCAAGAGCCTATCCACTAACATGTACATTGAACATGCAATAATCAAGCAAAGCCTATCCACTAACAAGTTCATTCAACAAGACAACATCCAAAAGCCTAGTCCACTAGCATGCTCAGCAACAGAAACAACAGCCATTCAACTTATCCACTAACAAGTTATTAAAGCAGTAACAAACAGCTAAGAAACCATTAGTGGCAAGCGCAGGGTCCACACAACCCCGACAAGGAAATCCTTACCTGAAAATCGAAAACAGACAAATAGATAACTTTGCTCCTTGAGCTGCAGAACCAACACGAGACTCAACCTAGGCAAATGATAACAAGCAATTAATTAAAAAAATAGTAACTACACAAGGTCTAGGAATCCAACGAACAGGGCTCAGAAAGTTACCCAAAATCGAAGGCACAAGGCTCGGCAACAAGGCCTCGATAAGAATCGGCCTCGATAGCGTGGCCAAGGAGTTGAGCGGCAAGGCACGGGGCGTGCTCGTGGGGCTGCTGTTGCGTGCTTGCAGTGAGGGAAAATGGCTGCGAGTCATAGGCTGGCGAAGGTAAAGATCGCGGGCTGGCTCGGGTGTGTTGCGGGCTAGGTGATCGGCAAGGCGAGAGGAACGAGTGGGGCTGCAGTAGCGATGCGAATCGACAGTGGCGATGTGTGGGATCGTAGCTGGGCAGCGAACATGCAATCGATGATCCGGTGCGTGGGCTGGCGATCGCGAGCGGCGAGGGTGCTATCGCGAATGGATGGACGTACGTGCAAGGGCTTAGTGTTGCATGCGTGCGTGGGCTGGCGATCGCGGACGAGGGCGTGCGGGCATGATCGAGGCTGGTTGACAATGTCTTGATGAAGGGCTACTCGACAAGGCTTGTCTCGGTGATGGGGTTGATCGGCAAGGGGAAGGGTTTTTCGATGGTGGTGTTTACAGCACAAAAAAGAAAATGAGGAAGGAAATGACGGATTTTTTAGCTTTCCCCATTTTTTTTTCCGTTTAATTCTTTTAATTAAACCCAAAAACAACTTTCAGCCAAACCAATCTCGAAGCTTCCCAAACTGTAAAACTAGCCCTGATGTCCTGCAAAACACCAAAAACAGCTATGGTCTTAGCCGAATGCAAGAATGACCCTGAAAGCCAATAAATTTCCAAACTAACCTTAGTGGTAAAATGACCAAAATACCCCTGAAGGCTAGAACCAAACAACCGAATAAAATAAGAACCATACCTCTGGAATCGGAATGAAAACCTGGGCCGTTACAGTTACATCTATGTTTGACTGTATACGTGCTGCCATGATTATATGCTTGGTTTCTCTGATTTGTCGTCTAAGGGTTTGTTCGTAATTTATTTTGTTTGGCATTAAAATAGCTAGGCCTGGTTATCATGTTGACAACCTAGAGGAGCAGCTAGCTCACCCATTTTAGGACTTGCGTTGGGTGATCAATATCGTGTTATTGATGTGACTCGCAAATGCCGCTTAGGAACCGAGCGAGGATATGGACCCTCTTTGCTTCGAGACACGTGGTTGGGCTGCACTAACCTACGGGTTGACTCTTACATTTGACCAAGGGATTGGATCTCATCCACATGTCACCTTGTGTGTGGAACAACGAGTTCCTTGGTTGTGGAGCACACGTTGCTGGTTGCACCAACCCTCGGGTGGGCCGGGTACACTCGCCTAGGCTAGGCTAGATCTCGTATGACTCTAGTGCTAGTTATATCTCTCTGTTTGTACTCGTGGAACCTTATATGCTGTGTGCATTGTCCCACCAGTTTACTCGCCCAGTACATTGGAAAGGGAGCCGGTCATGCCTTGCTTGACCTCGAGACTACTGGAAAAGGCCATTGGGACAGATGAAGGCGCGGAGGAATGCCTGTCGGTGAGCCTGCATGCATTTTTATGGGGATGTTGTCTGTAGGCAGGTCGGTCCTCCCGCATGATGGGGTTAGCAAATGGCCCGAGCCCAAGGTTTAGGGACCTTGCAGTTTCCCTCACTCGTGGCTCTCCATGACAGGATCAGGTGATTTTATTGGCATTGTGTATGCCCTTGCTGACACGATTCGTGTGTCGTTATCTTGACCCGAGGTTTAGGGATCCTATGTGTTTTCCCTCACTCGTGGTCCTCCCCGACAGGGTCGGGTGACTTTTTTGGCATTTGTGTATGCCCTGCGATTACGCTATCAGAGTTGCGCAGCGGGAGCGTGGCGGGTCCTTGATGTAGGTCAGGCACCCCTGGGGCATTCGGGTATGTCTCTGTTGTTACACTATTAGAGTTGCGCAGTGGAAGCATGGTGGGTCCCTGACAAAGGTCAGGCTACCCCGAGACATTCGTGTATGTCTCCACTGATGCAGTTGGTGGGTCCCTGACAAGGTCAGGCTACCCTGAAACAATATTGTTTGTCTCTTCAGACACGGTATGGGACGTGTCCTGACCCGAGGTTTAGGAAACTTGTGTGTTCTCCTCACTCGTGGTCCTGCCCTGACAGTAGTCAGATGATTGCTTGACATTTAGCTATTTTTTTGCTCACGGCTTGCACGCCGTTGTTTGACATTGATTACTCGTGACTGGCTCGGGGGCCGGGCATGCATGCGCGAGGCACTTAGCTTCAGTTGTCATATTTTCTAACTTGTTTATGTTTGCATGCTTAACCCCATAGTGGGGCTCCTTACAGGGTATATTTCGATATACTCACTATTTACATTTACAGGTACTGATTCATTCCGAGGTGGCTAGGCTGGGAGCTGGATCGATCATGGACACGGTGTCGACATTTCTTTCCCGCATTGTTTTACTTGTATGTTTTATGTTTTAAACTCTGTTGAATTGTATTTGTTTGAACTATCGGGATCCCGAACCATGTTTTATATGTTTTTCGAACTATCAGTACTGTATTCATGTTTTACGAGATTTCGTTGGAAAATGCATGTGGTTAATAAATTGATTTTTGAGGATTTCAATATGCATGCACCCGTAACACCCCATTAGAGTATTCTAGGAAGTTGGGTCGTTACAATGCTGACTAGGATGATTAAATTAATTTTACATTTTAATAGGTCAATGATGTGTAATTATGAAGTATTTAATAGATTTTTTAAATAATAATTACGTACAATGGAAACTCAAAAGACACATTGCCAACTTTTTATATTTTTAGATGAAATAAAAATTACAACTTTTTGTTTTCTAAAACTTAAATTAAAAATAAGCAAATTAAAAATGAGTTCCATCTATCCTCTTTTCTTTCTCATAGTTCAACTAATTCAATTTCTATTATAAGTTTCTTCTTTTGTTCTTCTATTTAGAAAATTGATCCAATTTCTTATGAACCCTAGCCAATGTTATAATATTGAAACTCATTTTAACCAGTTGCAGCGACTTTCTGAAACTCGATAAAGATATCCGATTAACAGAAAAGAGGAAAGAAATTAACCGCAGAAATGAAATGGAGCATGGATTTCATCAGAGCATATGACTGAGGGAGAGCGATTTGAGATGAACAGAAAAAAACAATAAAGATTAAAAATGGAAGGGTTTAGCTTTAGCCAATGGAAATATCATAAGTACGTACTGCATTGCACCGTCTCTTTAATTTGGGTTGAAGAAGTGAAGGAGAAACAAAATGGGTTGAAGATTGGAAAAGACCAAATGCAGTTCTCTGCATCTGCAGAGAACCATATGGTCATTTGGTTTTTAAAATTCTAGCCTACAAAAAGTATCTCTTATCATATGTTTTTTCTTACTTGAATATCTACATCTCACCTATATTTGTAAAATCAAATCAAAATTTGTAAAGCTTCAAAATTTTGTTTTAAGCTTATTTTGAGTCAAAGTTGCTACAATGTGACATTTCTTACAATGTAGATATTCAAGTAAAAAAAAAAAAATGATATGAGATACTTATTATAGGCTTAAATTTCAAAAACCAAAAGCAAAAAAACAAATAGATATCAAATAGGGTCTAAATGGAAAGAACCCAATTAGATTGGAGCTCGGGAAAAGAGGTTAAATTTGGTTTTTACCATAAGAAAATGGATCAAGTTTCAGCAAAATTGAAGAACAAAAGAAGAAACTCATAATAGAAATTGAATAAGTTGAACTGATGAGAAAGAAAAGAGGATAGATGGAACTCTTTTTTTTTTTTTTTGAAAACAGATGGAACTCATTATTAATTTGCTTATTTTTAATTTAATTTTTAGAAGATAAAAAGTTATAATATTTATTTCATCTAAAAATATAAAAAGTTGGCAATGTGTCTTTTGAGTTCTCATTGTAATATTATTTTTAAAAAATAAAATAAAATTCACGTAAGTACCATAATTACACATCATCAACATATAAAATGTAAAATTAACTTAGTCATCATCCTAGTCAGCATTCAGTTATCTTACTAAGGGTTTCGTTATGTGAGAGACTAAAATTAATAATCTTAAGGGTAAAAATGTTCATTTTTTAAATGTAAAGACCAAATTGAAACTTCATCTAAAAAGTAAGGACTAAAAAAGTATTTTTTCCTAAAAATTAAATGATTAAAAAGAATCATGTTTAAACTAGACTTTGCCTCTAAAATAAAATTAAAAAGAAAATATAAACTAGTATGATTCATGAAATGGAGATGGGAATACATTTTCCATGCCCATTCAGATTGTTGGCAATTTTTCTTCCCGCTCAGTCTGTCATTCTCAGCGTAAACAAGATTCACAGCCTCTTGCAGAGAGGGTCTCGCACGGAAAATCGACAACTATAGCTTGAATCGAGGTTCTGCGTGCGAACTAACGCCGGCACGGCGGCGCTAGGGTCAAATTCCGGCAAAAAATACAGGCCCGCAAGAGGTAGCTTCAATTCTTGGAAGAAGAAGAAAAATGGGGAGAGGAAATTTGCGAAAATGGAGAAGAGGGGACAAGAGTCTGCCATATCATAAGTGCAGATGGTCTTTTCAAAACATCAATAAAAATAATCAAAAAGAGGATCACATGGGCATTGTCGAAATTGAGAGAGGAGGTTGTCAGCAACAATCAACGTTCTAAGTTAATAGGATATTATCCACATGAGAATCATCTCTCCTGTTTTTGTGTTTTGGTTATCATCCAAAACATTTTATCCTTTCCCTATATATTAAACATCCTCAATATAGGATATTTTGTTTGTCCAACAATCTTCGCTCAAACAAAGTACACCTAACAATCACAAACCTCTACATTGATAAGACACTTTTTGTTGGATGAAAACAAAAAATACAAAGTCATAAGAGGTGATTATGGAAGTGGAGAATATTATATCAATTTAGAGATTTATGGATATTGATTGTCCTCACACGTATATAGGCTAAAATATTAAACTTAAATAGTTAGGTGCTCATTGATTTTTATTTTGAAACAAGGTAACTACGCCCGTCCCTAGGCTAGACACCAGAGACATCGAATGAATAATGTCACAGTTGAGCCTTGAACCTAGGATCATGAGCATACCTTCAAAGCTCAAGTCTTCAACCACTGCGCCACCCCTTAGGAACCACATACATATGAATTTTAAATTAGATTTTTCGTTTATGATTGCATCAAAATTAATGCTAGAATTTAGAGTTTTATTTTTTAATATTGACATTGAAATTAAAAAATTTAAACACGTTAGACTATATAACCAATCAAAAAAAAAAAAAATTAAATAGTTTGAACAAACATTTAATAACTTTCTATTATAAATGTTTCAAAAAAACAAAAAACGTTCTATTATAAAAACATAGAATAAATCGTAAAAGAATAATCTGAAAAGAAATATGTTAATTCAATAATCTCAAGAGAAATATGTTAAGAAATTAATTTTGATTATCAAACTAAAAAGAATTCATAAGTTAAGAATATAAAAGTAAAAAAAATAATTTTACAATTAAATGTTAGGATATTTGAACACAACTTTAATCATTTCATAAAAAAAATTAATGATAAAGATAATTTTTAACAATTTCTTATGTCAAGGTTATTTTTGAAACTTTTTTTAAATTTAAATATATTTTTAAAGCTTTTTCAAAGTCAAGGAACACTTTTTGAACTTTTTTTCAAAATTTAAGAGTATTTTTTAAATAAAAATTTAATGGAATCTATCTCAATTTAACTTCAAAGATAATTTTGACAATTGATTAAAATTTAGAGATATTCTTGAAACTTTTCAAAATTAGAAATAACAATTGACTCGAAGTTGACTCAAATAATTAATAACTATAATTTAATCTCTAGGTTCAATAATTACAAAAAAATCCCTTTAAAAAAATTATTAAAAGTTACGGACACTATATCAAAACGTTCAGAAAAATAAAATAAAATGTTCAGATAGTTATTATTAAAAACTCTGCTAGTCGCAAATATATATATTTTCTAAAGAGTAATATTCATATACACATAGATATATAGAAGGACTATATTAATATACATATATGATATTATTTGATACCACATAAATCATATAATAAAAAACAATTATGTGACAAAATAGTGTCGTACATGAATAAAATCATCATGGACATTCAAACTTAGAGGAGTATATTTCTCTATGAAAAATACCTCATTTTTCTCATGTAAACGTCTCTCTTCAATAATTCATTGTCAGAAATATCATGGCATTAGAATATTTCTACTGCCCAGTTTGGTTAAAAAACCCGCGAACTGGGGAAAAACAATTTACTTTTAGAGAAATATTTAGCTTATATCCATAATGACTTAAAAAATAATTGGCTTAATATAGGCCACATTTTATTCCTATTTTTCTTTATTTTTTTTCTTATTTTTTGAATTTAAAATAAAGTAGAATGTAGTCTACATAGGACTACATAGGTAGATATTATAATTTAGGTAATGACCGAACATGACTTAAAGATTCCTCTTTACTTTATAGGTGAATGAAAACTTTTTCTTTGAACGGGTCAATGAAGACATTTTTTTTTTATTCAAAAAGAGTCAATGAAGACTTGCAATAAAAGTATAATTCAAGGAAGGGCTTTGTTTGGCTTATAAGGGTGTTTGTTTATCATATTTAAGGAGGATTTATCTTGAAGAGTTATTTTGAGTAGTTAAAAATTGAGAGTTGTAGTAAAAAATTCATTTGAATATAATTTTTGTGTAGAAGAGTTAGAGTCAAAACTTTGTTTTGGTGTATATTTAAAATGAGTAGTTAAAAAAAGAATTAATGATTAAAAATAGGTGGTTAAAAATAAGTTATTTTGATTGATTTGAAATGAATTATTAGAAACGAGTGGTTAGAAATGATTAAATAGTTCTAAATGAATAATTCGAAATGAATGGATAGACATGAGGAATTATTTTTAAAACTAAAAAAGAAAAGTTAGTAAAGACTCGTTTAAATGTAGGTTTTGAGGGAAAGTTAGTAAATCATCAATCTAAAGCCTCCTTAAATATGTCAAACAAACACCCCTAGAACTTGAATAAAAATAAATGGTTTTGAGGAGTCAACCTAGACCTGCATAACTTGAACATTGTATTGAGAGCACTATTTGGGTATTTTCTTGGAAAAATTTAGTACATACTTTCCATTAAATAATAATGTAATGTGGCACATTTAATATATTTTCTTCTTTGGTATATATTTAACTTTTTTTAATATATATATTTTTTAATATATTTTTTATATACTCATTGTACTAAATACTTTCTGTTAAGTATTCCATTCATATCCATGATCAAATCTACCGCTCTTTAAAGAGAGATTGGAAGAGAAACACAAAGACCATACACTCTTTTCACTTTTCCAATGGCAAGAAGCAATGAAATTACTATAGCCATGTCGTCAACAGAAGAAGAAGGGATAAAAAACCAGCTCTATGATGCGGCAAAGACGGGATCTATTCAAATCTTGAACACACTCCTTCAAAATGATCCAGATCTCATTCAAGAGGTCTCAATGCACTCGACATCCAACGTTGAGAGCCCCTTGCACATGTCGACTTCGCATAGGCACGTCGAGTTTACTCGCATGCTTTTGGATCACAATCCTAAGCTTGCTGTAGTGGTTGATGCCAATCAACAAACACCTCTACATCTAGCTACCACAAATGGATATTTAGAGATCGTTCGAGTTTTGTTGGAGAAGAACACAAGTGCTTGCTTGGTTTGCGATCAAAAGGGGTTGATTCCTCTCCACTATGCATTGATTAATAGACAGACTGAGATCATACAAGAGTTGATCGATGCAAGACCGCAATCTGTTTGGATGGGGCTCGACAATGGACAAACTATTTTACATTTATGCGTAGAAAGTAACAATTTTGAAGGGATGAGGTTGCTCATTCAAAGATTTATGAACCATAATGAAAACTTTCTCAACACAGTCGATGACAAAGGAAACACTATTTTTGATCTCTCATTGATGAAAAGACAAAGCGAGGTAAGTAATTTGAAAATAGTGTACTAACTATTTTGCTTTTTAATTTTTAAAATTTAAATTTATTTTCATTCAAATTCTAATTTTTAAATTTTGGTTTGATTTTAAAAAATAGAAAAAATCCCATATCAAAGTAAGAAAAGGTCATAGGTGGAAGTGATTGTTGGAGGCTTAATTTTCATAAATTAAAAACAAAAAATAAAATAATTATCATAACGAAATTGTTTTCTTGCAGATTGTGGGGTATTTAATCTCTATTCCAGAAGTAAAAACTGGAACAAGTATTGGAAACATTACGAGCCCAAAAGGAAGTGTAGGATCCAAAATCTTGAAAATGTCAAGAACTAGTTCCAAAAAACATACGTCCTCTAAAAAAATGAGAGGGTGTTGGAACATTCTGCGAAAGAAACTGAAATACAAAGGGTATTGGGTTGAAGAAGTGCAAGGGTCAATGATGTTAGTGGCTACGGTGGCGGCAACCGTTGCTTTCCAAGCGGGTCTCAACCGTCCCGGCGGTGTCTGGCAAGAAGACACTCAACTAAATTGTTCAAACTCCATGTATATGGGTGATACATTAATATATAACCATTTTTGCAAGGGCAAATTAGATTCGATCATTTTCCCGGCTGGAACTGCAATAATGAGATACCAACAACCCCTTAAGTACTGGATTTACATGGGGATGAACACAACTTCGTTGTTGGCATCGAGAAGCGTGTTTTTGTTGATCGTTAGCGGTTCCCTGTCAAGAACAGGATCTGTAGATTGATATTGAGCTTGGCCATGTGCATGGCTGTGGTGTTCTTAGCAATTTGTTATTATCTTGGAGTTCAAATGGTAACCCTTACGCTATTATACCCTCATGATATTTTCAAGTATGGAGCATCTTTTATAATAGGTGTTTTTTCGGTTGGGGTGGTCGGAATGGTTATTATCTGGCACACAATTCGGCTTCTTGTTTGGCTGCAAGAAAAAGCTTATTCGGCACTTTCACTTCCCGTAGATTCTTCAGCTTTACTTGTTAAACAGGTTTGGGCTGAGTCACTTACCTTTTGTGAACGTGTTTTGATGAGGCTTTCGACGAGGAGTTAGCTTGAGAAGTTATTTTGAACAATTAGAAATTGAAAGTCGTACGAAAAAATTCATTTGAATGTATTTTTTTTCTTCTTTTACATAGGAGTTAGAGTAAAAGCTTATGTACAGTTTTTTCTTTTACATTTTTTTTCTTCTTTTATATGTCTTCATTGACAAGTAAAGAGTTTTTCCACAGTTCACAAATCTGTTAACCAAACCGACTGGTAGAAATATTTTGCTATTTTCTGAGAATGAATTGCTGAAAAGAGCTATTTTAATGGGAAATGAGGTATTTTACTTGAAGAAAAAATATATGTTGTTGAGATTATACCTTTACAAGGCTTCATTGACCCGTTAAAAAAAATGTCTTTATTCACCTATAAAAGTAAAGTGTTTTTCCACTGCACACGCTTTTCCACAGTAAAAATATTTCAATGACAACAATGAGAAAATAAAATATTTTTCAAAATACTCGTGGATCCTTAGAATCAAATATTTTTATTTTTTTACATTTTTTTCTTCACTTTAGCATATCTCTCTCCATCAATCAATCCAACTTTTTTTTTTAAATGTAAAAGTATGTCGTTCTAAAGTGAGTAAGTATTTCCAAAATACTTATCCACCCTTAGGTTAGAATATATATTTGTGATTAACCATGTTTCTTTAAAGAGTGTTTGGACCACTAAGAATAAGGGAGAGAATGAAAATGAGGCTGATTTCCTGTGTTTAGGTTAGTGGGAATCATTTCTTTCATAATCATGTTTTTCAAAAATCATTTTTTTTTATTCTCTCCTTAACTACTTTTTATTTTCTCTCAAACAATTTTCATACATCACATCACTATTTTTCACACTCAACATATTCATTATTATTTTTTTTTCCATTATCATTACTTTTATCTCAAACACAAATAATCATTACCTTCACCACAAACACAAATAATCATTACTTTTACCACAAACACAAATAATCATTACTTTTACCACAAACACAAATAATCATTACTGCCATAATCATTCTCCTTCTTATTCTTATGCTCATTCTCATTCCACCCCTTAATCATTATCATTCCCCTTACCCCAAACACATCCTTAGGGGGTGTTTGGGCCACAAAGAATAAGAAGGAGAATGAGAATGAGGATGATTTTTCGTGTTTGGATCACTGGAAATCATTCTTTCCATAATCACGTTTTCCAAAATTTACTTTTTTCATTCTCTTCCTAATTAATTTTTATTCTCTCTCCAATAACTTTTCATACATCACATCACAATTTTTCACTTTTATCGTTCTCCCCATAATTATTCTCCTTCTCATTCTCATTCTCCCTTAATCATTACCATTCCTCTTGCTCCAAACACATCCTTAATAATATAGATTGCATTAATTTTTGTCCATGTTTGGGCAGTCTTGAAGACTTCTAAAGAGCCCTCTCATAAGCATGTCTCACATTTTTTAAGAGTTTGAATGGACCATATCTTAAGTGAAACTGGTTCAATCCTTTTAATTTTTTTTGAAATAATATTTTTTTTTTTGAAAACTGGGAAATCGGAGCTTCACTTCCTATACCCGGAGCATCACTGGCCCGCCCCTAGGTTGTGGCACCAGGATATTTTAGCTTTCTAGTGGCCTTAAACCAGAAATCTCTCAAAGAAGCATGCCTTGAAGTCCTTAACCTCAACCATTAGACTGTCCCTTGGGGACTTGAAACAATTGGTCCAATCCCTTTAATTTCACACGATTCATTGTTTTTCATGTATACTTAACCTCCCTTTCATTTCTTAAATGTGTGGAACTATTACTTATAATAAGATGTCATGTGAAAGAACACCTAGAGTCCAAAACTCAATCTTGTATCTATGGTTTACTTTTTTCAATTGAGGTAGTGAGTGTAATAACCCAATTTTGGTGGGTTTTATTAGGGAAGTCTTGTGAATGGTTTAACAGAGGTTTTATAACAAATGCTCGTTTGGATGTGTTTGTTTTTAAAAGGGGTTAAAATAAAAAAAGCACGCGCATGGTAGAAAGCACTAATAAAGTTATTAAAAAAAGCTTAATAAATCATTATTTTATGTTCAAATGTCCACATTGAAAAAGCTTTTCAATAATTAAATTGTCAGAAATAACATGGCATTAACATATTTCTGCTTTCGGTTTGATTAAAAACGTAGGGAAAAGTACTTTAATTTATATGGGTCAAAAAGTATAATTTCAACAACATTTGTTTTTTTTTTTTTTTAATTTTTTTTAAATACCTAATTTCCCATTAGGATAGGCTGAATATCTCAATTTTCTCTTTAATTTCAATAGTATGATTAATTTTGACCATGCATGTATATGGTTTTCGCGTGATCTAAAAATGATTATAATCGCTTTGAATCTTGTTTTAAATTATTTAAAAAAAAACATTTTCATAAAAAGAAAGTTGGTTTGTGTTGCAACCGTTTTTTGTCTTCAAAAAAGATGGTAACAAGTTTTGAATTGGCTAAATTTGATGGAACAAGTAATTCTAGTCTTTGAAAAAAAAATGAAAGTTCTCTTTGTTCAATACAAGGTACTTAAGACATTTGATCCCAGTGAGTTTACTACCACTGATGAGGAGAAAACTAATATTAAAAGTGTATATGAACTTTGGGATAAATTGGATATTTTGTGTTGATACCAAAAAATGGTTCTTCGGGATATATTATAATCGAACCCGTGACCGTGGAGCGGAAATAGATTAACACCAAACCAGATAACCAATTGTGCTACCGACCTATTCAATCTTTTATTTTTCTTTTTTCTGTTTCAGTTATACTTGTTTATTTGGTATTATTTTAACCTTTTGTAATATATTTTAATTCCTTTTTTATCTTTTTATAGAATGAATACATTCCATTTAATTGCTTTTTTTTAATCCTGTATTTATAAAAACTATTAAAAAATATATACAAGCTACTATTAAAAATATTTTATATTTTGTATTGTTTTTGTATAAATATTTTTAAAAGGAATTATATATATATATATATATATATTAATATTATTCACAGTTGCTTCGATTATTATTAAAAAAAAAAAAAAATCATATTTTCCTTTTAAAATATAATAAAAAATCATATTCTGTTTAACAAATTAAATGTATAAAATATTACAATTTAAAAAATATTTTAAATGTTATCATTTTTATAGTTATCAAATAAAATTAATATTTCATTCTTTAAGAAACAATATTATATCATTGAGAATTTAAGAACGTATTAGATATAATATTAAAAGTTTAGAAATCGATTAATTTAAGGGTGAAGAGTCAAAATTTTGATATTTCAAAATAAAATTTTAAAATATTTATAAAACATAATTTTCGAATCTCAATTAATCATCCATGAAATTTTAAGTTTAACGAAAATTTAAGCACTTGGTTAATTTTTTTTTCTTTGATAAAGAGTACTTATTTAAGTTTAAAATTTAGAAATTTATTGATAATTCTTTTAAAATCGAACATTTGGTATTAGGGGTAAAAAATATACGCAATATATTTTGGCTCTTCCAAACATCGAAACCTGGATCCGCCCCTACTCACAATCTTAACAATTTCTTTGTGAAATATTTAAACTTAATTATTGATTTGATAATTAAATTGAGAAAGCTTTTATGATTGTACAAATCTAAAGTATTCCTGCTCTCAAAGCTGGGACATCATTTTCCTGAATCTGTATGAATAGGATGGTTGTCTACACTCATATTGTACACATAATCGTTCTCTTATCATTACCGAATAGTTTATTCTCTTTCAAAATTAATTACGAATTCACTATAATACACTATGACACATATATCATTGAGGTCACAGTTTCTTTGTTCGACTTTTTAAGATTCTATTAACCAGATAAGTCAAGGCACAGTTTTTTTTTTTTTTTTTTTTTTTTTGAGAATAACTCTGTTGTCAGTTGTTGAGAACAACAATTATGGACAAATCTTTCTATTTATATGATATTATTGTTCACTTTTTCTTTTTGAAACAATTATTGTTCACTTTTGAGTATAAAAACTTCATGACTTTACTTTTACCAAAAGAATCTCAGACTAATGGAAGTGTGGTCCATGTTTATATACTTATATCATCATTTTATTTTCTTTTCAATGTTGACAGTTAATGTTTCTAACCTTAATAATTTTATTAATAGCAAAATTCAGAATGATTACAACCATTTTTAACAAAATGGTTGTTTATTTTGCCGTATCTTTAACCAGGTAAATGCATGCATGATAAAAGTAAATTGAGATTAAGCCTATCCTATAGAGACTGATACATATTTTCTTATACTTTATAAGTCTTCATTGACCCATAAATTAAAGTCCTTTCCACACACTTATTAACCTGACCAACTAGTAGAAATATTTCAATGTCATTTTATTTTTGAGAAGTAAACTATTCAAGAGCTGTTTGGATGTGAACATAATATGATCATTTATAAGTGCTTTCTGCATACCCGTAAGTTAAATCTTTTCCTAAACTTAAAGATATATTGTTTTGATGTTTAAAACAATTTATCTATTAGACAGAGATATTTTATCTCAAAATCAATTTATAATTGAGAAGTAACTCATATTCTTCTAGAAAATTGTGAGATCTACTCATTTTGAGTCGATTGTAAGAATTTAAGTTATTTTACTCTTCAAATGATTGATTTTCGGACGGTCGGTATCAACGGATTTTGTCTTTTTGGAGAACTTGAAGTAACTAAATTAAAAAATTGAGGGAGGTTGGTCGTTCTGATACTCAAGTCGTATTTGAGGAAAGTAGAGAGAGTTTAGAGAGAAGTTGAGCAGCAACAATTATTTTCGTCCCTCGGTCATGAAGTGTTTATGTAAAGTATGTAACGATAGCCTAATTTGATATTTAATATTAAGGTTGTGTTTACCATTCTTGGGGGGCTACACTTCAGAGATATTTGGCTAATGGTGATAGGTGTTGGAATAAACTTAAATGTATTTTTGGAATATGGATTGTTAATTTAGGAGAGTAATTAAGGAATTAGTAGATTTTATTATTTTAGCAATTAGTGGGAAATACTTATGGAAAGAACTTGGAGACCAAGTTTGTAATAGGCTATAAATAGAGAATTCCTTCATTGTGAATTGTAGAGACAATCGTAGAGTGAAAGAGAGTGAAGAGAGGAAAATTTGTGTAGAGAGTTATAGAAAAAGTTTAATTGAGAAATAAAGGAAAGTGTTTTAGAGAAATTGTTGTGTGCATTGTCTTTCCAATCCCGAAGCGAAAAGCTTGCGCGATTTTTATTTTGTTTATTGTTTTTATTTTTCGAATCTAGATCTTACAAATTGATATCAGAGCCTATGGCGAACGTAACGGGTCAATTATCGCTACCACGATTGACGAAGCCAAATTACGAGAATTGGAGCATTCAGATGAAAGCGCTACTTGGATCTCATGTTGCATGGGCAGTGGTCGAAGACGTTTTGTAGAACTAGAGAATACCGCAGGTTATACGGTGGCTCAAACCAAAGCGTTGAAAGAGACGCGATCGAATGATAAAACGACATTGTATATGTTGTTCCCAGCAGTGGATGAATTAGGCTTTGAAAAGATTGCGAGTGCAACTACATCAAAAGAAGCGTGAGACACTTTAGAGAAAGTGTTCAAAGGAGCCGACCGAGTGAAGTAAGTGCGTCTCTAGACTCTTCGCGGTGAGTTGGAGAGCATAAAGATGAAGGAGTTAGAAAAGCGTATCTGACTACATCATGTGTGTACATACGGTGGTGAATCAACTTGATTGCAATGGCGAAAAGCTAACGGATGAGCGAGTTGTTGAAAAGATTTTGAGATCGTTGATGGATAATTTTGAGAATGTGGTGACTCACTATTGACGAGCTTGCTGGTTCTCTTGAGGTACACGAGTAACGCAAGAACAAGAAGAAAAAAGAAACGCTAGAGCAAGCACTTTAAACCAAGGCGTCGATCGAAGATGAAAAGGTAGTTTATTCTAAATAATTTCAGAGTAGAGGTCGCGGACGTGGAGGTCGTGGATATGGTCGTAGTAGTCAAAGCGATAGTTATGATGTGGAGAAGGAACATACGAGTTAAGCGGATTGGCGCGGAAGAGGATGAGGTCCAGGAAGAGGCAGTAGGTCGAATCAGTCAAATATTGAATGCCATAAGTGTCACAAGTATGGTCACTATGCGAGTGATTGCTATTCCGACAAATGCTACAATTGCGGTGAAGAAGGGCATTTTGCGAGAGATTGTCGTGCGGATAAAAGGGCTGAAGAAACAAGCAACTTAGCAGTAGAAAACAATGCGAATGATGGTGTATTTTTTATAGCGCATAAAGACGGAAGCGACAACGATGAAACTGTATGGTATCTCAAATCAGGGGCAAGCAACCATATGTGCAGACACGAGCATCTGTTTAAAGAGATGTAGAAAATTGAAGATGGTCATGTTTCTTTTGGCGATGCATCAAAAGTAAAGGTAAAAAGCAAAGGTACGATTTCTTTTGTGCAGAAGGATGGCTTGACAGAATCAATCTAGGATGTTTATTATGTCCAGATCTTAAAACAAATATTTTGAGTTTGGGACAACTCACAGAGAAGGGTTATTCTGTACTTTTGAAAAACTGGTTGTTGCATTTAAGGGACAAGAAAGAGCATTTAATCGCTCGAGTAGAGATGAGAAGAAATCGCATAGCTTACGAGAAAAGTGTTTGCGAGTAAATGAAGAAAGCGAATGAGACATGAACAATTCGATGGAAGTCAGCGTCGAAGTTGGAGAATTACTAGTCGTTGTATCAACGAGTATGCCAAGAGAGTCTGAAACAACTGAAGAAGAAGAAGAAGAAGAAGAAGAAGAAGAAGAAGAAGAAGAAGAAGAAGAACCGCAACAACCTAGAATGCAGAGTTTGCAAGAATTGTACGATTTGACAAATGAGGTATATCTTGTTTGTATTTTAGTAGATGCAGAAGATATTAACTTTGAGGAAGCAGTGCGAGATGAGAACTGGCTAACTACAATAGATAAAGAGATTAATGCGATAGAGCGCAATGATACATGGAAGCTGACAGAATTTCCGAATGCAAGTCAGTCGATTGGTGTGAAGTTGGAATTCAAGAAGAAGATGAATGCACAAGGGAAGATAGAGTAGGACAAAGCGCAGCCTGTTGCAAAGGGATAGAAATAGAAGTCAGGAATTGACAATGATGAAGTTTTTGCTCCCGTTGCGAGAACGGATCTCGCATTAAGTGTTGGCATTGTTAATCGGTTCATGGAGGAGCCGATTTAATCGCATTAGAAGGCGTTGAAGCGAACAAGGATCAAGTTGCAGATATTTTTAAAGTCATTGCCGAAAGTATATTGTTCGAGAAATTCAAGAAGATGATTGACATGGTGGATGGCAGGAGCATTTAAGTCTATGGAGGAGTTTTGTTGAAATAAACTTAAATGTATTTTTGGAATATAGAATAATTAATTTAGAAATTAGTGGGTAGACAATTAAGGAATTAATGGATTGTCAATTTAGGAGAGTAATTAAGGAATTAGTAGATTTTATTGTTTTAGCAATTAGTGGGAAATACTTATGGAAAAAACTTGGAGACCAAGTTTGTATTAGGCTATAAATAGAGAGTTACTTCATTGTAAATTGTAGAGACAATCGTAGAGCAAAAGAGAGTGAAGAAAGGAAAAGTTATGTAGAGAGTTATAGAGAAAGTTTAATTGAGAAATAAAGGAAAGTGTTTTAGAGAAATTGTTATGTGTATTGTCTCTCCAATCCCGAAGCGAAAAGCTTGCGCGATTGTTATTTGTGTTTATTGTTTTTATTTTTCGAATCTAGATCTTACAATAGGGTTAAGATTCTCTCCTCACTTGACACAAGTGTTTTTCTTTTACCTTCTTTGACTCTTTCCCTCCAACTAGTGGCGACATGTTCAGTCATTCATCTAGCCAAGTTATGTCTACCTCTTGGATTTCCAGGGATAAGTTATGTGTCATGGTGGCGCAGCTTTGACCATGGGTGGTCGCATGTCGGTTGGCCATGGATCGTCGGGCGTTGATCCCTTTAAAGCAAGGGATTAACGATGTTGTCTGACCATTGATGACTTGACCATTTGTGGGCCAATCTCTTTTAGATTGGGTGTGGTTTTCTTGGACTTGATCTTTTTACATAAAATTTTATCCATAACAAAGATGCTAAGCATAGACCTATAATAAATTGAGAATTGGAATGCTTGTGTTGAAATAGTTTTTGATATATCTGTTCAATAAATTTTAATGTTATTACTGAATGGGTTAGATGCAATGGTTTCATTGTTTGGTTGTACACTAGTTCAACACTAGTGTCAGAGGTTCGATCCCGAGAATCGGTATTTGTCCCCCAT
This sequence comes from Sechiopsis laciniata, assembly GCA_037833695.1. Classification (NCBI taxonomy): domain Eukaryota; kingdom Viridiplantae; phylum Streptophyta; class Magnoliopsida; order Cucurbitales; family Cucurbitaceae; genus Sechiopsis; species Sechiopsis laciniata. Next base: position 18,717 of record JBBMKA010017470.1, read on the forward strand.
CTCCCAACACTTATGAAGTTGTAAGGTCAAGAGTTGTAATAAGTATATAAATAGAAAGAAGATAGAAGGTCAATTTTTTCTTTCAATTTGGAGGATTCTTTTCATTCATTGAGATTTGATTAATTCGGGAAGACGAATAAAGAAGATGCCCTATTTTCTTATTTTCTAGGGTTTCGCCTTTTTCTTCGTCTTCTTCTTGCTCGGCCTCCATTAATTGCTTTGCATTTACAAAAAAAATAATGTTATAGATAAAAAAAACTCTAACATTCTTATTTTAATTATAACAACTTTTTGAAAATATTTCTACGTAACAAAAATATTTAAACTTTTTTATAGCAAGATGTTTTAAGTTTATCTTGATTGAAGCATTTTCCAACAATCTCAGCTGTTTTACTTGATTAAATTTTATCAATTTCACTTGATTGAAATTATGAATTTTGTCAACACTTAACTAAGTAGAATCAAATTTTCCTTTATTAACATTCTTTTCTAAAATTTTGACATCAATAAAATTTTGTTTTTTTTCATGAAAAAAAAGATTTTTTACTCGTACACTTTTTTATTATCATTTATGTTATTCTTTACAATGTTAATTTTTTTTTATAGAGTAATGAAATGATGTGATATCTAAAAAAAAAACATTATTTTCTATTAATAATATACCTTATCCAATTGGGTTTGGTTTATATATCATTTGGTATGAATTGATGAAAAACTTTGTAATTCTTGGTTCAATTTTTTCTTAAATTTTGGTAATGGTCTTATTCGATAACGTATGGAATTTTGTTTCTAGAGCGAGGTCTTTATTTAATTTGGTGAATCATAATGTTACTATGGAGCAAGGAAACAAGCTTAACGAACACGAGCTATTCGAAAACTAAGAATTTGAATATGAAAATTGTGACACTTAAAAACAAATATAGAATACAACTTTTCTCTTAATATTTATTCGATTCTCAAACATATGACTTTCAACAAAAAGAGATGACAAGATAATATTACGTAGTTGATGCCTCTCGTATTTCCATTCCTTCGATGTTTTCTGCTGTTTGGCCTAGGGACAGAAGTGGTTACCCCAGATAAAGCAATTGATTAAAAATATTAGAAAAACAACTTGAGTTCATCTTTTTGGTGTGGTGGCTTTGAAGCAGTGTGATTTAAGCTTATGAGTGAATTCGCCATAAGCTCATGACCACCCAGTAGAGAAATTTACTGAAGTACCACACACCAATAGAAATGACTATCCCTAAACAGACTAATAATCCCATAAAATATAGAATAGCTGTAGTTGTATCTTCTATTGGTAGTTGATGGGGGTTAACCATTCCTACTATATAGATATACCCAATTGTCAAGAAGAAAACTGCCAAAAACATAGCCATTGTCAACAACATACGACAAACCCTATTTTTGAGTGGCATTCGGCTAATGATTAACATAAAATACTCACCGATGCAAAGAATGATATCGAGTTTGCTACTAAAAACACACAGTAAATCGAAAAGTCGTTCGAGGAAGATATTATTGTAGTTCTAGCTTGAAAAACTTTCTCATTTTTTAATAATGGATCTTGTTGATTGATAAAGTTGCTGGAATTATATGGAGTATCTTATTGCCAAACGCTGCTGGGAGGGTTGATTCCACTTTGAAAAGTAACTGTTGCTATAACGGTAGCTACTAACATCAATGTATCTTTCACTTTATGAACCCAATTATTTTTGTATTCCTATTTTTTCTGAAAGACTTTTCGCTGTCTTTTCCTCTCTTTTGTCGACGATGATGCAAGTTCTTGTCTTTTTCTTCTAGATGTTTTTGACATTTCCCTTTTTGCATGTGCTTGCTCTAGTTTTTACTTCTGAAATCATGAGTAAATACCCCACCATCAAGAAAAATACATGCAACAAAGTGTAGCGTAAGAAAAAAGTTTCAAAATTAAAACACTTTATCCTTTAACATTATAATAATATTCAACATCATTTAACAAAATCATTAGTTACATAACAAAAATATTGATTAGATAAATTCAAATTTCAATAACATAGTGTAGTAAGAAGTATGATGTGATCTACAAAAACATATATGAGTTACTAGTCTTATAATCAATTGATTTTGAGATGAAATCTGATCGTATTGTTTGATATTATACTTACATAAACTTGCCTTAGCTTGAAAGACAGATCCAAAATAGTATTTCGTGCATCATCGATTGTATTAAGAAATTCTTTGTCATGATTGCAACTATTTCAATTAGCAACTTTATCCCTTCCAAATGGATAGCTTCTGCACATAAATGTAAAATAGTTTGGCCATTTTCGAGCTTCATCCAAATAGATTGATGTCTCGCGTTGATCAACTCTTGTATGACCTCGATCTGCCCATTAATCACTACATAGTATAGAGGAATCAACCCTTCTTGATTTCGAACCAAGCAAGCACTCGTATTCTTCTCCAACAAAACTAGAACGATCTCAGAATATCCTTATGTAACAGCTATGTGTAAAGGTGTTAGTTGAAAGGCATTAACCTCAACGGCAAGTTTCAGATTATGATTCAAAAGCAGACGAGTAAACTCGAGGTGACCATGAGAAATTGACACATGTAAGGGGCTCTCAAAGTTGGAAGTAGAGATCATTGAGAGTTTTTGAATGAGTTTCAGATCTTCTCTAAGGAGCATGCTTAGAATTTGAATAGATCCTATCTTTGATGCATCATAGAGCTTTTTTATATCTTCTTTGATCAAGGACATCGTTATACTAATTTCATTGCTTTGTGCAACTATTGGAGAAATGCTATCATAATTATTAAATTCCATTCTCTCTTTTCTTGCTTGCAGATACTCTATATGAAGAGAGTGACAGATTTGATAAATGGGAAAGTTTAAATATATGATATTGTTATTCAATTTCAGGCCTGCTAGCAAACTTCAAAGCCCAATCTAGCAACCCAAAGACTCATTGGATCTTCTAGAAGGGTGATCTTAGCCGTTCAACCTTCAATGGTTGAGATTGAACCACCACAGAGCACAGGTGTCATGACCTTGAGCAGCTCATTCACAACGCTTCCCTTAATCGAAGACAAAACTCACTCCTTGTTCATTGTTCACCATTTCCTCTGCGATTCTTCTGCAATTTCACTTTAGCGAAACTCTGGGGATTTAGCCAAGAGCTTGGTCAACCGATGCTAATCTTGTAACGATTCAGGTATATAGTTTCTTCTCTGTTCTTCTTTCGTTTTTTATTCGATTGATGTTTCAAATTGTCTAATCCTTGCTTTCATTTCTTTTGCGAGATACAAAACTAAAACTACAAGCATGCACACAGAGAGATAATGACAGAGAAGAGAAAGATTGAAGGCTGGATTTACGTGGTTCAGCACAAAGGCCTACCTCAACGGGAAGAGATCACAAGTTGGTACTTTTTATTCCCTCAAACTATTTCCTCTCAGTACAAATCTCACACCTCACAAGCATACACATTACTTCCTTCTAATTACATCAATAGAGTTTATATAGAGGAGTGATTGAAGTAGCTAGGTGATTATAGCCCTAGGATAGAAACTGTCGATGTTGTTTGATGCTTAACTGATTTCTGCTGAGAGTTTGTTAGGCTTTAATTGACTACTTGCTTGTGAACTGTTGATGCACAAAGATCTCACTTCTATGAGATGGATTGTGCATTGACATTCACATTTTAACAATCTCTACCTTGAATTCAATGCACCCTGTGTTCTCTTCATTCCTCAAGACTTTAGTTGATGAAAAGGGAGTCTACTACTCCGAGTAGACTTAGGCAATGGTCGAACTTGTCTTTAGGAAACTACTTTTGTCAACATATCTGCTACATTGTATCCTGTTTTGACTTTTAGTACTACCACTGTCCCTTCTTCTACTACATCTCTTACGAAATGCAGTTTCACATCTATGTGCTTGGATCTCTCATGGAATTGTTGGTTCCTTGTGAGATGAATAACACTCTCATTATCACACACCAGTTCAACAGGCCCTTGAGGATACCCCAATTCTTCTAGAATTCCTTTGAGCCATATAGCCTCTTTGATTGCTTCTGTAGCAGCTATAAATTCTGCTTTAGTGGTGGATAGAGCCACAACAGATTGTAGATTAGATTTCTAGCTTATACGATTGTTTCCAAATAAGAAAACATAACCAGAGAGTGACCTTCTTTTGTCTAAATCCCCTACATAGTCTGAATCTACATAGCCTTTCACTACTGGTCTGTCTAGAGTTGAAGGCTTATAGAGTAGTCCTGTTTTGATAGTACCATTTAGGTACTTCAATACCCATTTTTTTGTTTCCCATGGTTTCTCATATATCTGCTTACAAGACTTGAGCAATGAGTCAAGTCAGGCCTTGACAAACCATTAGATACATTAGGCTTCCAGTTGCATTTGCATAGGGAGTTATACTCATAGCAGATTTCTCTTCTTCATTAGATGGTGAGTCTTTATTGGATAATTTAAAGTGTTGAGCAAGTGGTATGCTCAAAGACTTTGAATTATTCATATTGAACCTAATAAGTACTTTCTTTGCATAGGTTCCTTGAGATAGGAATAATTTTCCTTGATCTCTATGACTTTTGATCTCCATTCCAAGTATAACCTTGACTGATCCCAAGATCCTTCATTTAAAATTCAGAACCCAATTGCTTCTTAATTTTCTTCAGCTTTTCTCTATCTTTACCTGCTATTAACATGTCATCCACATAGAGTAGAAGATAGACCATGTTTTCCTTTTCTATTTTTCTAAAGTACACAAGCATCATATTTGCTTCTTTCAAAGCCAGTGCTGAGAATGTATTCATTAAATCTCTTATACCAGTATCTAGGGGCTTATTTCAGTCCATATAGGGACTTATTCAGTTTGCAGACAAGAGATTTCTGTTTCTCTTTTATAAAACCTTCAGGTTGTTCCATATAGAGTTCTTCTACTAGGTTTCCATGTAGGAAAGCTGTCATTACATCCATTTGTTCTAGTTTTAGGTTCTCACATGCTACAATGGCAAGTAGGATTCTTACTGCGGTGTGCTTTACAACTGGTGAGAATATGTCACTATAGTCAACTCCTTCCTTTTGTCTGAAACCTTTAGCTACTAATCTAGCCTTGTATTTCACTGCCTCCTTAGATCCAGTTAGCTTATTTTTGAAGATCCATTGGTAAGGAATTGATTTCTTGTTGCTAAGTAGCTTCATTAGGTCTTAGGTTTTATTTTTACGAAGTGAATGAATTTCACTTCTCATGGCTTCTTCCCATTTAGCTTTGTCTCTGCTATTTAATACATCTTGATAGCATTGGGGTTCATCTTCTTTAGAACTTTGATATGAATCAGTGGTTACATAACCTGCATCCGCATATCTTGTAGGTTTTCTTGTCTGCCTTCTAGGTCTCTCTATTGTGTTGGTCAGAGCATAGGGATCTTCTAAAGTAGTAGAGATGTCAGTTTCTTTTATTGTTTCTTCAGGTTGAGCCTTTCTAGTTTCAACAACTTGATGAATAGCTTCAATAGGACCAAGTTCTCTATATAGCTCCACCTTAGACCTAGGTGGATCATCTGCTTCTTTTTCATAATTTTCTTCTGTAGGAACTTCTGAGTCCATATAGAACTTATCTTCTTTGAATACAACATCTCTGCTTACAATGCTTCTATTGTCTGCAAAGTTCCAGAGCTTGTACCCCTTTGAACCCTCTAGATAGCCTATAAACATACATTTCAAGGCTCTAGGTTCAAGTTTACCTTGTCTCTTGTGAACATATGCAATACATCCAACACTTTCAAGTTGTCTAATCCTTGCTTATCCTAATCGAAGATAAAACCCTCTCCTTGTTCACAGCTCACCATTTCCTCTGCGATTCTTCTACGATTTCACTTCAGCGAAGCTCTGGCGATTGCGCCAAGAGCTTGGTCAACCGATGTTGATCTTGCAACGATTCAGGTATGTAGTTTCTCCTCTGTTCTTCTTTCTTCTTTTATTTGATAGATGTTTCAAATTGTCTAACCCTTGCTTTCGTTTCTTTTGCCAGATACAAAGCTAAAACTACAAGAATGCACAAAGAGAGATAACGAAAGAGAAGAGAAAGATTGAAGGATAGATTTACGTCGTTCAGCACAAAGTCCTACCTCCACGGGAAGAGATCATAGGTTGGTACTTTTTATTTCCTCTCAGTACAAATCTCACACCTCACAAGAATACACATTACTTCCTTCTAATTACATCAATAGAGTTTATATAGAGGAGTGATTGGAGTAGCTAGGTGGTTAGAGCCCTAGGATAGAAACTGTCGATGCTATTTGATGCTTAACTGATTTCTACTGAAAGTTTGTTAGGCCTTAATTGACTTCTTGCTTGTGAACTGTTGGTGCACAAATACCTCACTTCGGTGAGATGGATTATGCATTGACATTGACATTTTCATAGATATTGTTCTAAGTAATGATATTTATTATAATGTTGATTAACTCGTGCAAAATTCTATGCTGAATCTTGTAAGAACCCGACTTCTAAAATCATCCTAGACTCGGTTTTCACTCAGCATGCATGGCTTAAATACGGTTACAACATAAAACTGAAAACCAAAACTCCTTTTATTTTAAATAAATAAACGTTCAACAGAAATACATAAAACAAATTCGAGGCTCTGGGTAGAGATTATTAAAAACCACATAAAGGAAATCAAATAAAGATGCTCCCTAACTAGCATGCTGAATCAAAAGGATCAAGAATAAATGATGAGTCAGCGGACTCCCATGATCCACCTGCTCCTCTAGCCATCTCGGTGCTGTATCAAATTACCTGGTGGAAAAATACAGAAATAAGGTTGAGCACGAAGGTACTCAGTAAGAATCCCCAACTGGGGTACAGTACACAAATCATTATATCATCTAGCATCCTAGCAATTACATGCAATACTGAACAATCTTTTACTTCCAACTTGGATTATCAACATAACTCCCAATATCGAGAGTTTGCTGACTCCCGACCTAACAACTAGCTCATCGCAGTAATCTAAACACTTGGGGAACGGTCTAAGTGTTTGGCTCTAGACAAATACAAGGAATGGTGTACTAACGACATCTAGGGGGTGGAAACTCATAACGAAGCCCTCCTTATAAAGGGTGTGGTCGTCTTCCCCTAGCAAGATGCATTTTCTCTCCATTGGGGGGAGAAAAAAATCCATGAGGCTAGTGGGCCAAAATGGACAATATCTTGGCTAGCAATGGGCTGGGCCATTACAACAGAGGCTCAAATTTATTTTATGTATTTTTGTTGAATGTTTATTTATTTGAAATAAAAGGAGTTTTGGTTTTCAGTTGTAACCCTATTTAATCCATGCCTGCTGAGTGAGAACCGGGTCTAAGATGGTTTTAGAAGTCGAGTTCTTATAGTTGATATTAGAGCTCAAAGTCATAGATTCTGTAGAATGACCTACAGAGTTAGGTCGTTTGCCCCTATTATCATCAGCACTGCAACAACTATCAAGAATGTCGAAAGTTAATTTTATTCAAGGTTGTATACAGTACTTGCATCTAGCTTACATGTTTACTAGTTTTCTTGTGGTGTTGCATCTAGCTTACTAGTTTACTAGTTTGCTTGTGAACTAACTTAGTGCAGTTTGGATGTAGATCGCGAGCTATGATGGATAAACAAGTTACCAGTAGTGGAGCTGGAGCGTTAGGTGTTGCCGCTAGAAGTGGTACCACAGATCCAGTGATTGAGGAGGCTACATTCAGTGGAAATCGGACTGCCCGACTGCCGTTGGCACTAGTTGTTACTTTACTGAGGGAAGGAGTTGAGGTTGTACCACCTCAAGTTACCACTCCTGAAGCGGAGTTTGCTGTAACACTGCGAGATATGGTTATAGGCATGTTTTTTTAGTAGAGAGTTGAGACCTAGGCCTAGTTTGCAGCACAGCGAGTAGAGACTCAGGCACAGATAGCTCAGTTTACCCAGATGTTTCAGCAGGCACCACTAGTGATTCCCGTGGTGCCAACTATCGGTTATATTATTCCCCTAGTTGGGTAGAGAGTGCCGCCAGCTCTGCCAGTTTTATAGGAGCATGTAGTTGAGCCTGATATTCAAGAGGGTGCCACCGAAGGTGGCAAGTGGCTCAAGGATTTCGTGAAATGGAAGCCTAAAAAGTTTGATGCTAAATCCGAGAACCTGTTAGTGGTAGCGAAATGGTTGGCTCACGTAGAGTACATCTTTTGCATTATAGGTTTCCCGGATGTTCAGAGGCCGAGGTGTACGACACACGTATTGACTGACACAACAGTTTGGTGGTGGCAGTCAACCGATGGGCCAGGCCAGTAGGATCTCCACCAGTCACCTGGGATTTCTTCATAACAGAGTTTCGAACTCAGTATATCAGTGAAGAAGCCCAACAAGACATGAGGGAGGCCTTTTCAAATCTGAAACAAGGGGATGACAAGAGTGATGCTTATGAGAAGAAGTTGTCAGAGTATGGCTACTTTTCACCAGAAATGATTGCCACTGAGGAACTGAAGTTTAAGAAGTTCATCGAAGGGCTCAGGATGGAGGTTGCTCAAGATGTTCGAGCATTCGCTTTGCAGACTTACGCTTGGGCTATGACCTTAGCTACGTCCTATAACATCAAGTATCAGACAATGGAAGCCCCCATTTTTGTAGATCAGGGTATGAATTCTAACTTTGGGTAGGAAAAAAAGGATGAGTCTTCTAAGACTTCTCGCCAAGGAAGCCATCAGTAGAGCCATTTAGGACAGTTTCAAGGAAGAGATCAGAGACGACAGCAGGGTCATCAGTAGGGTGCAGTGAGACAGCCACCTCAATGTAGGTCTTGTAACAAGTACCATTTTGGCGTTTATGGAGCTTCTCCTAGATCTTGTTACAAGTGCTACAAAGAGGGACACTTTTCCAGAGCGTGTCCTCAGGCTGGAGCAGATGTCAGACCAACTCAGCAGTATGGCCGTGTGTTTGCTACGACCCGTCAAGAGGCTAAGAGTACGGATACAGCTGTAGTAGGTACTTTGCTTATTTTGGGTCATTATGCTTATGTATTGTTTGATTCGTACTCAATCCATTGGTTTATCTTTACATCGTTTGTTAGACAAGCTTGTTTGAAACTTGAATCTCTAGGGTTCAATTTGTGTGTGGCAACTCTCTAGAGAGTCAGTATGCTCGCTTGTGAGAAGGTTAGAGATGGTCGAATCCTAGTATCCGAAGAGCTGTTAGCAGCTACACTCATAGTTCTGCCTATGAGCAGGTTTGATTATATTCTCGGCATGGAGTGGTGAGCTGAGAATCATGCGTTGATCGATTACCGCTAGAAAGAAGTTTTGTTTAGGCTGCCCAAGAAACAGAGCTTCAAGTTTCACGATGTCTAGAGCGGAGTTTATCCATCATTGATTTTTGCATTGAAAACCCATCATTTTTTACCTCGAGGAGTTTGCCAAATAATGTGTGGAGAAGGTCGTCCTTCATTGATTGTTGATTAAATGTCAGTAGTTCAGAAGTTTGCAGATGTTTTTCTTGAGGAGTTATCGGGTTTGCCTCTAGAAAAAAAGGTTGACTTCACTATTGAGCTCGAGCTGGGGACTCTCCTTATCTCAAAGGCTCTGTACCGTATGGCGCCAGCTAAGTTGAGAGAGAGGAAGGTTTAGTTGTAGGGATGTTAGACAAAGAGTTCATCCATCCTAGTGTGTTTCCTTGGGGAGTACCGGTGTTGTTCGTTAAAAAGAAGGATGGTTTGATGTGCCTTTGCATAGATTACAGTGAGTTGAACAAGGTTTACAGTTAAGAACAAGTAACCGTTGTCTCGTCTTGACGATTTGTTTGATCAGCTTCAGGGAGCTTATATGTTCTCCAAGATTGATTTGAGGTCTGGTTATCATAAGTTGAGGACTAGGGATGCAGACATTCCCTAGACGGCTTTCAGGTTGAGATATATAACTCTATGATAGCGGATAGCTAAATGCTTTAAGTGTGGTTAATTCGCACTTCACACAAGTATACGCAGTCTGTATCAAGTAATAAGTAAATTATCGATCTCCACAAGGACTGGAAACTATCTGAAGTGATGTTCAGAATTGAATTGTAAACTGCACGAATATGATTTGAGTTGGTGTGTGATTGAAACATAAAAGTAAGTAACTAACGAGATAAAGTAGTATTGATAAGATAAGGCAAGACCAAGATACTCATGAAATTCAGCAGCAATGTAATAAACAAGAAACATGCGGTAAAGAACTCTATCATACTACGTCTTACAAACTTCCGCTTCCGCTTTCGTTTAGCATCAAGTCTGACTTCCGTTGCGACTAGATGTAATTACGAGCTGGCCTAAGTATGTGATAGTTACGCATTTATTCCTAAACTTTGTTTCAAAGCTTTACAGATGTAACACTACCTATCAAACATGCAAAGTAGACTTAGGTTATTTCCTCTTTCGATTTACAACCTATTAGTTTGTGTGGATGGCCGGTCGACACTCACTATTATATTGATGTACCTAATCTACATGCTTTAAATGAACCCTTCCAGTTTCGTCCTACAATATGCTACTAAGATTCACTTTATCCTAGTTCTGCCCTACTGAAGTTAGTTCATGATACAGACAGAAAACACAAAATATGATATGGAAAACATATTAGAATTTTTATTACTGAAGTAAAATGAGTCTAACGATGAAATAAAAGAAAAACAATGTAAAGACCCGACCTAAAAATGGTCCTTACTCAGCATGCATGCACGTAAAACATTTAAGACAAGGTAACAAATGAATTTTCCTTAAAATAAAACATTCCAATATAATCTTGTTAAAAATAGAAAAATAAGTTCCTGGCCAGAGTTTATTCAAACAACCATAAACAGTTTAAAACACAATATGCAGAAATCTTCCTATGGACTCTGTGTCCAACACATGTTGAATCAAGTAAATAAAACATAAATAGACAGAGTGGCGCCGGCAGCTCCCATGATCATACAGCTCCTCCACTAGCCGTCTTGGTGCTGTCCCAAGTTACCTGGTGGAGAAAACCACAAAAAATAAAGGTGAGTACAAAGGCACTTAGTAAGAATCCCCAACCTAGGTACAGTACAAAACAACGCATCATCTAGCATCTAAGCCTACAAGCAAACAGTTACCAACACAGAACCCTGGAACGAGATGTCCATAAATCGCCTGGGTCATTGGAAGTCTCTAACTTCTGGCCAAGTGATCAGCTCAATATCTGATCCTGAACAGAAATCCTCGAGGGTCTCATACCCTCGGCCTGAGTGACCGCTCAACAGCTGGTCCTGACCAGCTCTCTAAACTGGTCCTAGGACATCCGGGAGAGTACCCGATCTCTAGATCTAGACTCAGAAAGGAAGGGGTGTACTCATGAACATTAGCCCAAGGGAGCTCTCTGCCTGGTGCCTAACGCGTATGCGTACACACCGCATGTTACCACAAACTGCGTAGATGTGGGGGCCTAAGGACATACTACGCCAGTCTAGATATGCATGCCTAAAGACTCGGAAGTAGTGTCACTGATCTACAGTAGTGCGAGACCCTCGACACTCGACTGTAGCAGCCTGAATACCACCGACGCCTGAAGCTAAGA
>JBBMKA010017481.1:0-30302 GCA_037833695.1 Sechiopsis laciniata
AAACTACTTGTGGAGTGATTCGAATCTTGAGTTCAGAAACAAGTTTTCTCTACTCTTGATATTGATCATCAAGGTAAGAATCCGTTCTATCTTCTTCCTTGGGATGAAACCATCTTGTTTTGGGGTTTTTGGGTTTGAGTTCTAAAGGTCTTGTTCTTAGACAAGGTTGTTAGACTTAATTCCCAAGGGTTTCATAACACAAGGTCTGAATGGAATTTCAGAAGAGACAATTGGAAAAATCAAAGAGTTACGTTGGACGGAATATTTTGACCCAAGTCTGAATGCACGAATAGAGTAAGTGCAGCAATTTTATGCAAATTTGAATGAAGAAATGCCACTTTTCTCAAGGGTAGATGGTCAGAAACTTATTATCGAGCAACTTCATGGAACAGAGCATTCAGATTCCCTGATGGTCCTAGAACTTATTGTCAAAAGCTGATAGACTCTTCTATAGAGGATCAAATGCAAGAATGTCTGGAGATGATAGGAATAGTAGAAGTAGAGTGGAACGACCCAACATCATTCCAAGCATCTTGGGTTAGAGAAGACCTGAACGATTGGGTGAAAGTCATCAGAACATCAATCATGCCCTCAACCAGTATGGACCTATTAAGAAAATATCAAAGAATGTTATTATATGCAGTCAAATCTGGGACGCACATAAATTTGGGGCAGATATTAGAAACATAAATTTAGCGTTATGCTAAAGAGATGCCAGATGTGATGTATTTCCCATTTTCGATAACGAAATTATGTGTTGATCAAGGAGTTTGACCAAAATTTTGCGATGAAGTCATACAAATTTTCCCAATAAATGAGGAAGAAAGGAAGGAAATGTTGTCTGTAAATGAGCTAGCAGAAAGAGTCGAGTGAATCTTTGCTTTAACGCAAAGCTTTTGGGCTTATGCAAATGAACGTGACAACCTATTTATGAACGAAATCGTAGCATTGAAGGATTACTCCAAGTGGTCTGATTTTCCAACACATTTGGTGAATGCGGAATTAGGCAAGAACGACAAAGGCACCAATGTGGAGTAGTAAATGGAAGTTCTAGTCTCTTATCTTTCTATTTCCAGCATTTTCTAATATTTACTTTCGCATGCATATCGTGATAGGATGCAGAATTTCAATTATTTATTTTCAGTCTTGCATGCATCTCATTTTAGGATGAATTTTATTATCTTCCCTTATTTTAATAGAAGTCCGAATTTTTCTTTGCAAGAATAACACTAGCATTACCATTTCAAATCTAGATTCTAGTTTGAAATTCGCTTTTTCTTAGAAGAATTCTTAAATTCTCCTAGATTCAAACCTAAAATTAGAATAGTCCTTATCATGCATGACAGAAAGAACCAAAATTTTACAAGGAAGTATTAGGGCTTGAGATAGACTATTTCAATGACAGAAATAGTTAAGTTTGGAGGAACTAAGTCTCACCTTCATTGTGGACAATGAAGATTTTAAGTTTGGAGGTGAGAGCAAGCCCGTGGAGTGAAAAGAGAGAAAACATTTATAAAAAAAAAAAAATATATATATATATATATATATATATACACATACACATATTTATATATATATATGTATGCATAAATATGTGTGTGTGTATATATATATATATATATATATATATATATATATATGTATGTATATGTACATATATATACATAATATATGTGTGTGTGTGTGTGTAAAGCATTTTGGGCAAAATAAAGACAGAAAAAAGTGAATAGTTGTAGGAATTCTCGGAGTACTACGTTGTCTACCAAAGTGCAAGCTAAACTTCTTTTGCTTAGATGAAAGTTGTATTCTCAAGCAAATCATTTTTAGAACTACGCAGTTGTAGATATGAGTGCAACCCGAAAGGAATGCTTAAAGCACAAGTGGAAATTCTTGAGGGATTTAGGGACCTAAATAGTAGTCTTGACAAAATGCGTTGACCAACCTTAGATATAGAAGTAGTTAGATACAATAAATTGAGTAAGAGGAAAAACTTGTATTGAGGAATAATCTGCCAGTCACGATAGGGAGGATTTTGGAAGCGAACCGAAATCTTTGAGAATGTTTGAAAACTGATAAGAGAAGGAAGTTTTATGCTAGGATTATGAGATGCGATAGGATCTGCTAGAGTTATGCTTAAAAAGAGAAAAGTTGACTTAGAAAAACAAAAATGCTAATAGTTAGATCAAGCATTGCTTGGGACAAGCAATGATTTAAGTTTGGGGGTTTGATAGCTCTCAAATAGAGTTTAAATTAGACTAGCTTGTTATGCATTTTTCTAAGGTTCAAGGGAAATAATCGAGCTATAAAAGACTTAATACAAGTAGAACTATTAGAAATCGCATGCATTCATCATTTAGCATAACAAAGGCTCTGCATTGCATTTTAAGGTAAAAGAATGAATAAATTATACTAAATGCGATGCAATACAGGAAATGCAGAACTTTAGCACTGGAGAACGAATCAATGCAAACCGTAGAGCACAAATGAAACATGATGTAATCACAAGACAAACACATTCGAAAAATCACGCCAATAAGGAAAAAATAAAAAATCAATCAAACAATCAAATTGGCATCAATCAAGAAATTACAGTAGCAATCAAGGATCCCAGTATTTATGAAGATTTTCTAGCTCATCCAAACTTGCAAGCCAAATCAATCATCCCTAGATATAGAAGGAAAGAAGCTACAATCGATGACCTGGTTGGTGGACCAAAAGCCAATTCGCATGAAGAACGTAACTGGTGATGTTCATATGAGCCGATGACAAGTAGTCTGCACATCTTCACAGTCGCATCAATTCCTTACTTTTATTGTTATTTTGTAGTTAGGAGTAGATTTTAGTGTTGTAGAACTTTAACAAGTTTTAGTAATGAGATATCTAAATTTCGCTTATCAATTGTTGTTTATTTCTATGATGTATTAAGTAGGAGCTTTGGTGAGAATTCATATGTATAATGCATGCTAAAAATGTAGGTTGTTAGATTTTATACTGCTGTACTTTTAATTCTAAGTATGCGTCGATTAGCTACCCACACATGCTATCCTTCAGTAAACTAGGAAGAAGGAACTGTAGGAAGATCTAGTTTGTTACGATAAGTTTAATGGGAGTTCTCTCGCATTATTTAAGGAGTTAGGAATAACCTTACTACCGCATGTGTTGCCTAAGTTTAGTATGATTAGTCTCTGCAGAAGCTGAGCTAGTTATAAATCATTAAGTGCGGAAAACACTTACTTGAATAGGGAAGCGTGAAATTTAATTACCACTTTTGTAGATTCAGCATCTTTTGCATCAGCAATTCTTACCTATGCTCATTTGTTCATTTCATATTTAGAGTCGTAGGAAAAACCCAAAACAACTATCAAACTCATTTTTCTTTATTTCAATTCATAACTCTTAAGTTCATAATTTTCATTCTAGATATCAATCCCTGTGGAGAATGATAAAATAAAATATATATACTTATCACTTGCTGCATTCTGACCGCGTATACTTGCTTGTAGTGATTCTGAAGCTATACTTAGCAATAGATTAAGCTTAGAAATCATTCATTATGTAGATATAATTGCATCAGAATCACAGTAGGCCAGGAACCGACTATGAGATTGTTGAATTTCTTAAGATCAATTCTCTAGCTGTCGCTGGCTTTGTTTATTACATGACCTTCAAAGCGAAGAACTCTACGGGCGAATCGATAGCAATATTTGAAGCCAAAGTGTATAGAGCTATCATCGAAACACCATCAAAGGTCATGTTTTGCAGGGAAGTGCAATCTACAGGTTGATACTAATAGCATCTTCACTCTCCCTCAAATCCCAAGTTTGGTTTAGTAATATTGTCCATAACTACTCAAGTTTGTTTTCGATCAACTTTATGTTGTCCTTGTCTTTGTTAATGTTTTACTTTGTCTTTATCATGAACTTTATGCCAGGTTCGAATCTTCAATTCTAATTGTTGTAGAACTAAAAATAAACATAAACCTTTGGAATATTCAATAGAGTACTTGTTGAGCTCACAAAAAATAAAAAAGCTACATTTATTTTTTAAATTTTCTATATTTTAATGTAAATTTTATGTTTTGTTTTTAAAAGTTAATAACCATTCACATTGCCATAACATAGGAATGAGTCTGTGGTGCCCCAGATTTAGAGCGGCGAAACTCTAAATTCCCCAGGTATAAAAGTAATTCCTCCAAAGCTTGAAATTAGACTTGAGTAATTTTCAAGTGTGAAGGGGGAGTGAAGAGGATCTTAACTAGCTAAGTGGAAGATTGTGTCGTGTCTAAGCTTTGTGACAAGAGTGAGTTAGGCTTTACACAGAAAAACTAAAAAATGGAAAATCGGAATTGCCCCAAGAGAAAAACCTCTACTCTTTCTATTTCTCTGTTAAAACTATTACAATGAAGGAGAGAATAACAAGAATTTATAGAAAGATGCAAAGATGAAAAAACTCTAGAGCTAAAAAATAACACACCATTTCAATGGAGAGAATAATCTCCAGATAACAAACTAACCAAAAAGCAACAAAAAGAGAAAAGAAAAAAAGGAAAACTTCTAGAACAAAGACAGCTGAACAAATCTCTATCTATTCTTGTCATCTTGGGCCTTACGAGTCTTCCCCATATGGGCCTCTTCCTAACGGGCAAGCCAAGAGAGGTAGAATCCTACGTAGAGCTTGAACTGCATTTGTAAAAGCATCATAGCCGATAACGGTTTAGTCAAAACATTGGAAATTTGGGATGTTGCCGACAAATGTTGAATTGTAAGTTTACCATTTTTTACTAGATCGCGAACGAAGTAAATATCTAACTCCACATGTTTTGTTTAGCATATAAGATAAGATTTATACTGAGGTGAACTGCACTAAGATTATCACACCATAATATAGAGGGATTAGTAATCGAAATACCTAAGTCATGTCAGAGAGAAGATAGCCAAACCAATTCAGTAGCAGCAATAGCTAAGCATCGAAACTCTACTTCTATTCTTGAACGTGATATTATGGTTTGTTTCTTTGATCCCCAAGAAATAAGATTACCACCAAAAAAGATACGGAATCCTGAAGTAGATTATGATCATTTGGATTTGATGCCTAGTCAGAATCACTATAACCATGAAGAACCATATTTTTCGGTTTGCGGAGGTGAAGTCCACGATGTAACGTACCAGCTAGATAACACAAGTTCCATTTAAACATTTTCCAATGAGTTAGGGTGTATGCATGAATTGGAAAACCTTGTTGACACTGAATGAAAGTTCAGGCCGAGTCAATACTATATATTGCAAAGTGCCAATGATGCTTCTGTAAAGTGTTGCATCATGAAACTCTTCACCTCCATATGCTGAAGGTAGAGAACCACTAACCATGGGAGTCACCATTAACTTGGAATTCATTATATTAGCTTTGTTAAGAACATTTGAGATGTATTTTGACTGAGATAAAAACATACCACTAGTTTTCGAATAAAAGACTTCAATGCCAAGAAAAAATGTTAAAGGACCAAGGTTTTTTAACAAAAAGCTAGCATTTAATCACTTGATCAAGTTCAGTATCTCAGCATTAGAGTTTCCCATTATCAAAATATCATGTACATAGATCAACACATAAGAACTGAAATCTCTAGTATGCTTAAACAATAAGGAAGTATCAGCTCTTGAGGAAATGAAATCATCCTTGTGAAGAAATACATTTAGTCTGCAAACCACACACGTGATGCTTACTTTAAACCATATATAGTCTTTTTGAGTTTACAAACTGTCGACAAACCATCACCAGCACAAAAACCAACAGGTTGTTCCATATATAGTGTCTCTAACAATACTCCATGTAGAAAGGCATTATTGATATCAATTTGTCTGATAGACCAACAATAGGCCAAAGCTAAGGTTAAAAGAACACTTATTGTGATCGATTTGATCACTGGACTAAATGCCTCAAAATAGTCAACATGCGGAGATTGATGAAAGCCCTTCGCTACAAGTCTAGTCTTGTATCGTGAGATTGATCCATCTGAGTTTCGCTTGATTTTGAACACCCACTTACACCCAATGATCTTTTGATTGGCAGGTTTAGAACTAAAATTTAGGTGTTGTTAGCTAGAAGGGAATTATATTCTTCTTGCATTGCTTATTTCCAATGGTCATATTTCAAAGTGATTTCAGCATTTGGAGGTTTCCGTTCAACATACTCACTCAACAAAATCCTAGGTTTTAAAATTCCTCGTTTCCCACGAGTTATCATTGAATTTTGGTTTTGAGAGACCAATCCTACTCTTTGTTCTCATGTAACGTTCTCTAAATGGGGGTTTACTTGGTTTCTCACAAACATTTGATGATGAACTATTAATCAGTGATGGACATTGACTGGCAGTGATGTTTGGTAAGCTATCACATAGTGGCATATGGTGTTCAATCAGAGAAACTGGAGCAGTGGGTGAAGTAAGTGAGGATGCAGGATTTTAGGATGTGTCACATCTAGGTGGTGGCACATTAGGTTTGACTATAGGAATTGTGTTTTGAACTGGGGAGCCTTGATGAGAGATAGTAGCTTTTGGAATAATTTTAGAAGAAGCAAATGGGAAACAATTTTCATCAAATAATACATGCCTAAAAATGAATATACGACCATCTTTAGATAAAAATTGTAGCCTTTGTGAAGAGAACTACAACCAATAAAAACATAGGGATTCGAGAAAAAAGATAATTTGTGAGTATTGTAAGGACGCAGACAAGGAAATCATTTACAACCAAAAATCTTTAATAAGGAGTATTGAGGTACCTGATTGAAGAGCTTCTCGAAAGGACTTAATCCATGTAGAACCGAATATGGGAGCCTGTTAATAAGAAACATAGCAGTAGAGAAAACTTCATCTAAAAAATGTAATGGCATAGAAGATTGAGCAAGTAAAGTGATGCCTACATCAACAACATGTCTATGTTTACGCTCGGTAAAGCCATTTTGTTTTGGCGTGTATGGACAGGATATGCGATGTGTTATGACATGTTGTTCTAAATAGGATTTAAAAGGTTTAAATTTTGTTCCTTCATCAATTTGAAGTCTTAAAATAGGAGTTCTTAGTAATTTCTCTACTTGACTTCGAAAGGTAATGAACATATCAGCAACTTCTTATTTAGATGCTAACATGTATATCCATGTATATCGTGAAATAGCATTAAGAAATGTAACATAGTACCGAAAGCCATTTTGAGACAAAGAATGAGCAAGCCCCCACACACTAGATACAACTAGTTGTAAAGGTTTGTTATACACAATAAGAGATTTAGGAAATGGAAAGGCACGATTCTTTCCTATAGCACAAGCGTCACAAAACCTTGGTTTATTTGAACAATGTAGTATTGCAAGCATACATTTCTTAACAAGAGATTAAACTGTAAGCAATGATGGATTATCTAGGCGCCTATGCCAAACATCAAGAGTATTATTTAGACTAGACGCAGTAGAATAAGAATTTGAAACTAAAGCATTTGTATGAGACATAGAAAATTTAGCAACGTTAGAAACAGAGGACATAGAACTCTGAACAGAAGAGTTTAAGTCAAACTGATAAAGCCCATTATAAAAAGCCCCTCGAAGAAGCTTCCAACCAGATGTTGGATCCTTCACAAGACAATAAGATGGGTGAAATTCAAAATAAACTGAGTTATCACATGCAAATTGAATTACACTAATGAGATTCTTTGTAATAGTAGAAATGTGTAATAAATTACTTAGATGAAATACTCGATTAGAAGAGGAAATTGAACCATATCCATAATGTGTGATAGTCAAACCTGCACCGTTGCTCATGTGACCTTGATTATTTCCTTGATAGTCTGAACTTATTAAGAGATTTTTCATGTTGTTGGTGAGGTGATTAGTGGCTTTAGAATCCGGGTAACAGTTGGTGTCCTGGGCGTATAAAAAGTGAGGTATATTTGCCAGCTGAGCTATAGGTTGCACTGGAAATTGATATCCCATCCGGCCATGCATCATAGTTTACAGAAATGAGACTTGGTTTGCCATTAATGCCTAAGGTGGATATTGTTGATTTTGTTGAGGAAGATCAATATAGTAATAGCAGTGGTTTTTCGTATGTCCAAAGTGACCACAGTGATGGCACTATAGTTTATTTCGATTGTTCAAGTTGGAATGGCCTCCCTTGTTGTTATTGAAGCACCCACGACCTCACTGATTTCCATTACTAGAATGAGATTGAGAGGTATTTTCCTTGGGTGAGGGTGATTGTTGTTGTGTGTGGACATTTGCTACCAGATGAGTCGATTCAATACTGATTGCTTTAGCCTCAAGCCTAATTTCATGAGTTATGAGCAAGGCCATTACATCATGTACCATTTTTTAGTAGATTTTCACCGTAATAACCGAGACCATGGAATCGTATTTAGGACTGAGGCCAGCAAGTATATACACAATGTGATCTTCAAGGGGAATGGACTTACAAATCAATGTCAATGCATCAACACATTTCTTGATTTTGGAGAAATATTCACTTAGAGTTGGTTCACCTTTCTATATGTTTTTTAGAGTTGATTTCATCTTCATAACTTGAGCCAGATTTCTGGAGTTGAAGATCTAACATAGGCACTTCCAGATGCCCTTGGAGCTTTTGAAATGGAGCATTTGTTCAAGAATCGATTCACTCATCGAGCCAAGAAGCCATGAATAGATGAGGTGGTCCTGTTTTTTCCAAGCTGTGTGGGCTGGATTTGGTTATGTAGCGATGGCATCTCCAATTCGAACGGTGATCGTTTTTGGAGGTGCAGCAGTTCCTGGGTTGATACGAGAATCAAACAGGCCATGGCCTTCTTTGGCAAACTCAACTTGAAATTGCCATAGAAGGAAATTTTCATTCGTCAATTGAACGATAGCAATTTTGCTTCTAGGAAGAACAGTAGTCGAAGGTGGGATCGGACTGGTCGTCTGATCAGAGCTAATTTTCGAAGAATCCATGGTGAAAAAGAAAGCCCAAAAAAAAAAAACAGAGTAGTCGCAAGACTGAGGCTCTGATACCAACACAGAAAAATAAAAAAATGAAAAACCAGAATTGCCCCAAGAGAAAAACCTCTGCTCTTTCTAATTCCCAGTTAAAACTATTACAATGAAGGAGAAGAGAATAATAAGAATTTATAGAAAGATGCAGAGATGAAAAGACTCTTGAGTTAAAAGATAAACACCATTTCTATGGAGAGAATAATCTCCAGATTACAAACTAACCAAAAAGCAACGAAAAGAGTAAAGCAAAAAAGGAAAACTTCTAGAACAAAGACACCTGGATAAATCTCTATCTATTCTTGTCATCTTGGGTCTTACGAGTCTTCACCATATGGGCTTCTTTCCTAACAGCTTTTGAAACATTAAAAGAAATGTTACCTTCTCAAGATAATTAGTTCTTCCCCTCTCTAGAATTGTATACTTTGTCACAATATTATCTTGAGTGGATGAGATATTATTACTTTTTTGACACATGATACTTTGAGTGAGTCTTTTGAAAGTCATTTTTCATTGTCTTCCTCATTTAAAAACTTTATGAGCCTTGTTTTCAATTCTAGGTATATCTTTGCAGAAATATGCCTTTCTCATTACTTCTATTTCTAAAGGTCTTTCGACCTTAAGCTTGCATACTTGTCTTCATTTTTCTTGTTCTTGCATGTTGTCCACCTTTCTCCCATTTTCTGCAACTTTTTTACTAAGAACCTCAAATGTTGTGGGACTTCTAGTAAGTCATTTGTGCTTGTTTTACTGAACTCTCCTTTTTGTCTCTGTCTAGTATAAGGAATATTTTTCAAGGTCAATAATATTCTTTTATCATTATGTTCCCATAAATAAACTCTTTGTCCCATAAAAATAATAGTGGTCGATGGTTTTTGGTGGTAGTTAGTGTTTTAAAAAGCTCAAGACATACTAAGGCGTAATGACTCTTTAATGTTTGACCCTCTACATATGCACAATAAAAACATTTTAATGAAAAAAAATCCAATATTTTAACTAAGAATATAGTATATATAAAACACACATAAGATTCAACTATTAAGGGCTGCACCAATGGGTCAGTGGCGCATTTGGTTATCTTGTTTGGTGTTAATCCATTTCAACTCTACGGTTCGAGTTTGAGCCCGAAAATCGGTATTTGGCTCTCATATTATTTGAGAGCAGTTATGCCCCTCTGCAACCCGGTATTATTAATACTCAATATACGGTATTATTTTATTATTAATACAATATTTTGTAATATTACATTAATATGTGTTATTAATACAATATTATATGTTATTAGTATAGTATTGTGTATTAATTTAGTACTATTATTAATAATACTGTATAATAATACCGTATAATTATTAATAACTATGACAATGATTGCTAAATTTTTTTTTTTCTTAGTATTGTAAATACTTTTCCAATTTTGGCCTATTCCTAAGACAACTCATTTTTTAAATTCTTTATCCAATATTTCATTATATTGTTTTCTTTCCAAATTTCATGTTCTTCATTTATTTTTCAACAATTTTTATGATATATTTTTTATTCTGTTTTATTATTGTTATATTTTCTACTCATTCGCCTAATATTAAATTTCAGAAAATGTTTCAAATATGTTTTATAATTGTATTTATTTGTTTTTTCTTTTACCTCATATCTTTAATTTTAAATTAGTTAATTGAAATATTTTTTGTTAAAAAAAGTATATTTCTTTTTTAACTACTGTTTGTGGAATTATCCAACACACAAATTTAAGAAATAATAATTAAAGAGAATGATGATGTGGCAGCTTGGATTTCGCTTAAGCAAAATCTCCACTCTGTTTAAGCGAAATGTGTATGGTTCCCCAAGAGTGTGCAAGTATACACAGTCCTGTTGTAGCAAGTTTTCATGTAAGTAAAAGTCATCTCCACAGGGATTAGTGATTAATGTCATGTTTAAGCGAAGGTTAAAGAGTTAAGGTAACAGAGAGAAAATTGATGAATTGAACTAAACTAGGCTAAATAAAAGTAATGTGAATTAAACTAGGATAAAATGCATCGGAAGGAGAATAAGATTTTTCGGAGAGTTTCGCTTAGGCGAAACGATGCCCTTTTATTAGTATGGATTTCGCAACGGAAGCTGGCTCTGCCATAAATCATTAAGTGCGTAAGTACTTATTTGTTAGGGAAGCAAGAATCTCTTTGACTAGTTCGCGCATTTAGTATCTTATAGGACTGTTAGTTATCAATACTTGTTGCGTCATATTTATTTTAGTCTTAGTATCATATTTATTTCCACATTCATTGTCAAAACCAATCACAACAACTTATCCAAATCATGTTTAACTTTTTTGCATAACTCTTATCCTAATAATTTTAGCTCTAGACATCAATCTCTAGAGGATCGATAAAATTTATAAACTTATTACTTGCTGCAATATCCTACCGCGTATACTTACGCGTAAGTGATTCCGAGTTACACTTAGCATAAGTTGACTTTGAATTAGTTACTAGACATTATATTAGCACCGGAATCACATGGTCACTGCTCAACTAATTTGAAGTTCTCTTCCTTTTCAAAGATCATGAACAAACAAATAAGACTTATATATCGAATATCATTTCTTTCCTTGATCATCAAGTCTTTCTCTTGAATTTTTCCAATTGCATGATCTTGCTCCACCAAGAATTTATCAAAGTACGCCTCATCATCATCCTTCATTTTAATTTTTGAGGGCATGGAGGTACATGAAATTCACGCATGGAAAAATCTACCTTGGATCCTTTTTCTTTTTGATTCCCAGGTATTTGGGCTAAATCTTCAACTATGAACTTATTTTCCACTTCCATAGGATTTTGGTCAGAGTTTTCTTCCTTACATGTTCCAGCATAATTTTTTCATTATCTTAGGCACTTCCTTGGTTTTATTTTCCTCAATCAATGCCTCATCACCCTTCAACTCTATAGCTTGAACTTGTTCCTCCCCATCTCTATTGGATATCTCATTTCTTGATAGAAGTTCATCTAAAGGTCTTTGCTTAAGTTCATTAGCTAATTGCATCGTTTGCATTTCAAGATTTCTTAAGGTAGTTTCTTGGCTTTGAAGGATAATGTCAAATTTAGCCATGGATGCTTTAATTAGGCTTTCCAAAGAGGTGTCAAGGTTATACTGAAGCATAGGCTGAAATAGCAAATTGAGGATTGACATTATGCTGCTCGTATCCTTGTTGATTTTGAATACCAAACTCAAGTGGATAGTTCATTCCTTCATAATTATAGGCATTCAAATAGGGATCACTCATGTGTATATAATTATGCATGTTCCCTACATACATAATAGAATCAGGATTGCTAGGGCAATTCTCGAAAGTATGGCTCTCGCCACAGTAAATACAACTTTCAAAGCTCATTGGAGTAAATGCTGAAGCATTCTTCTCATGCCAAGTGATTTCAAAATTTAGCTCATTCCATGAAGGGTTCGTTGGGCAAAGTATGGCATAGAAAAATTTTGCTCTTCAAAAATAGGATTGGGTGGACAATTGTGATCCCATGGTTGATTTTGTGGAACAAATGCTTCATCGACATACTGATTAAGATAGATAAAGTTAGAAATGTTACCTTGATAATCATCCAACGGACCAACATTCCTTAATCTTCAACAATTGGTTTGCTCAGGCAAAAAATTAACTACTTCAAATCTAAATACTCATTCATGCATATCCAAATACCTACAACAAAGATAAAAATTATTTGTTAGCTCTTTCTATTGAAGCACCACTCTCAAAACTACACTTAAATAAAAAAAAAAAATTAATTACAATAATCCCCGGCAACGGCGCCAAAAACTTGTTGGGAATAAATATATGGTCACGCGATGTTCGCTCTAAGTTTGCTCTAGCAAAATGTGATCGAAATGGAAATTAGCTATGCATGCCTAGACCCTAGATTGTGCGAGTATACACAGACTTGTTGTAGCAAGTTTTAAAGTAAGTAAAAGTCATCTCCATAGGGATTAGTGATTAACAACATGTTTAAATGAAGTTTAGAGAGTTATGGTAAAAGGGGAAAATTGTTATGATGGAGCTATACTAAGTTTGTTGAAATAAATTTTCTAAAGCAAAATAGATGCAATGCTTAAATGAAAAAATAAGTAAGATGCTAAAATGATTAGCTAACTTTAATCAGGTTAAAGGCATCGGAAGGAGGCTAGGACTTTTTGGAGTATTATGCTACAGCGAAGAAGCGTTATGCTAAGAAGCGAACTACTAATGGCTCAACTCTTGGCTCTCTCAAGTTCTAGAATGGCTCTCTCAAGCACTAGCTAGGTTCTCTCAAGCGCTAGCTAGTTTCTCTCAAACTCTAACGATTTAAACAACCAATCAGCACTAGGAAGAACCTTTTCTCTAAGTGTTCTTAAAATACGTAAACTTAGCAAAACTTGTTATGACATGCGAGTTTGCTATATTTCTTTTCTCTAGATGGTGAAATAAAAATAATGCAAACGATTGATCAGACACAATGTATTTGAAGTTAAAATAGCATGCATTTATAGTTTGGCATCTTGCTACTTCTTTGCTCCAGTGAAATACTCCTACTCGCCTACTTCCTTCCGATTATGGACTTAGCTACTCATGATAATAAATAGATTCAATGCAAAGTAATAAACCAAGTTTATTTTCATCAAATAACAAAATGTCAACGTTTGCTTACAAAACAATGCTAAAGCGAAAATAAAGCAAGTGCAAGAAAAGGAGAAGCAAAGTTAAGAAAAAGCCTGGTCGGAATCACTAAAGCAGCAACTCTAAATCCAGCTCCGGCTATGCTCTATAACTCTGGGAATAACTACTACTATTTGCTAAAGCAAAAATTCTTACAACTGGAAATGAAAACTAAAAATGATTAAGTTACGAACTAATGTTAAAGCAAAACTACTAACAACTGGAAATGAAAGCTAAAACGACTAAGCTATGAGCTAATCCTAAAGAAAAACTACTAACAACTAGAAATGGAAGCTAAAATGACTACGCTAACTATAACAATGGCAAGGATTTTGGTCGGAAAGGAAGCTTGACGATGATCTCTCCAGAAAATGGAGGATGCCTTCAACAGAGGCGAAGGGCTGCTTTTATAGAGCTCTAGGCAAGGCTCTGCTCCACCTCTGACATTCCTTCTCTACGATCCGCGTTGTTTGCTCTGATATTCTCTACTCCACTGTCCGCGTTGTCGACCTATGCCAAAGCGGTTGGAGAGCGACGACTGAGATTGAAAGGCTTTTCTCGGATCTTTAACATGCGTCCTTCACTTAGATATTTTTCCAATAGCCAATCTTTGCTCCAGCAAAGCTTTTAGCAACTTCCCATTTCGCTCTAGAAAAGCTTTTAACAACTTCACATTTTGCTCCCAAAAATGCTGAAGCCAAATAGAAATATCAGGTTTATAGAATTTAAACTTGAAATTCACACATTCATGCACTTTTGCTACAACAAACCTTAAAAAAATTATCCCATAAAACTATAGAATTTTGCATTTCGCCTAATTTATGATGATAAAGCGAACATAATTAGCAAATTTTATTTATGATATAGCATAGCCTCCTGCAAAATACTACTATACTTAGCCATTAACTTTCAATTCTTGAGAGTTATCAATAAGCCTAGGGGTTTGTGCCCATTATTATTCAGGATTTAGTGCCCACTACTACTATTTAGGGGTTTAATGTCCAATATTATTATTCAGGGGTTAGTGCCTACTACTACTATTCAGGGGTTAGTGCCCACTACTACCATTCAGGGGTTTAGTGCCCAGTATTATTCTTCAGGGATTTATGCCTATTAACACTATTCAGGGGTTTTGTGCCCAATACTATTAGGGGTTTTGTGTCCAATGTTCCTTAGAGGTTTTGTGCCCAATTTTCCTCAAGGGTTTTGTGCCCAATGTTCCTCAGGGGTTTTGTGTCCAATCATTGTTTAGGGGTTTTATACCCATTATTGTTCAGGGGTTTTGTACCCATTGTTAGGGGTGAACATGGGTTGGGTTGGGTTGGTTGAGGGGGTTTTCAACCCAACCTAAATTTTCGGGTTGGTCATTTTTCCAACCCAACCCAACCCTTATATTTTCGGGTTGGATTGGGTCATCGGTCCAATAATAAATTATAAATATAAATATTTTTTTATTAAATTAGTCCTACATTATACATAAACAAAATACAATCTCCAATCAAGGTAATGAAATGAATATAAATATACAATCATGGTTCATATAGAAGATTCCAACTATAAAATATAAAACAAATAGATAATTAAAACAACAAAAATAGATGACATAATTCGACTTCCATAAAACAAATGTATAATTAAAACCAACAAAGATATTTTACATAATTTGACTATATATTTTATCATAATATATAAATTTGAAAATTTTGAAAAAAAAATTAAAGAATATGAGAAATAAAAAATCTAACAGTAATAATTAAATAAAACAAATATACACATATATAATTATTTTATAAGTAAATTTTTTTTTTTTTTAATTAAATAATAATTTCGGGTTGGTCGGGTTGGGTTGGGTTAATTTTAGGTCAACCCTTGACCCAACCCAACCCATAAACATTTCATGATTTTGAACTCAACCCAACCCAAAAATGTTTTAAACCCAACCCAACCCGTCAAATTGGGTTTGGTTGGTTCGGGTTATTCGGATTTTGGGTTGTTTGAACACCCCTACCCATTGTTGTTCAGGAGTTTCGTGCCCATTGTTGTTATTGATAAATCGTGTTATTGCTCTTATAAATGTGCTAACTGATTCTTGTAGGGATTCTTACTGAGTTTAAGACTCACCCTTTCCTCTGTGGTTTCCCGCAGGTACTCATGAGTTGTACCGAGATGGCTAATTGGAGCTGAGACGATCATGGGATGTGTTTTTTATTCATAGTCATGATTTAATTGTTGGTGTTACTTTTCTTCGCATGAACTGAGTTTTTTAGGCATGTTACTTTTACAATTGGATTTATAAGTCTTTACATGTTTTCACTAGAGTACCCTGTTGAATTGGTTTTCCAAACTTAGGATTGTTTTATGAGGTTCAATAAATGACATTTTGTTTTTTTTTTTATCTATTTATTAAACATGTTTGGTTGTTATACTTTAAGCCCATACATTTATAGTAGAGACCTAGATTGAGACCCTAAATTGGGTCGGGTCTTTACATGATGTTTCAAGTTCAGATTCTTGAAATTGTGATTGGTTTAAATTAATGGGAATTTACACCTAGCAGCACATTCTACCTCTTTTATTATATTTGTAGCACAATTTCTAAAATAATTCATTTATAGCACATGATTTTCTATCAGTGATAGAACTCAACTAGTGATAGATTGAGTCTACCAGTGATAGAACTCTATAACTGACTGAATTTTATCGGTGATAGAACTCAATTTGGATTTCCTACCACAAATGAATTAGTTTTGATTTTGTGCTATAAATGGAAATACTTTACCCTTTTTTATTATTATAAATGCAAAATCCCCTAAATGAATTATATTAATCTAGTGTTGCAATTTAAAAAAAATAATAATAAGATTATTACAGAACATGCGGATTGGTGAAAATCGGTGTTTGAAGGAAATTTAGATTGTGTGAATAAGATGTGATTGCATTATTGTGTCTGTGTATTTGACAGTGAACTTTCATGAATTACATTTTTTTTTGCTATGGATGAAGACGCTGATGTTCCTAAAGTCACTAGGTATGGTTTTACCGGCAATATGAATAATTTACGTTCTATTAATTCATGTGATATTGGGGATGCAGATAGAGCAAGTGCACCAACATTAATAATGATCAGTGGGCACAAATTATTACAGCAGTTAAGGATGTAAAACCTTCAACCTCCCCAACTGAAATATTATGTGGTAAGAAAAATCCTAGTGAGTGGATTATTGATACTGGCGCATCGAATCACATGTCTGATAATATTTTATAATTTTCTAAGTTATGTGAAATATCCTCACAAGCTGGGTACTACAGCTACAAAACAAGGGAAATTTTTGTTAAGTGATGGTTTGGTTTTGGAGAATGTGTTATATGTTCCTTTTACTGTCTGTGACTCATCTTTTTAAACAAAAAAATATATTGTTCTTTTTACAGACAAACTATGTTTTATACAAGACTGCACTTTAAGGAAGTTGATTGGAGCAGAGGTGCAGTGTAATGGAGTCTATTTCTTCAGGTCGGTTTGTTCTCGTAGTTTTTTGGCAAATAAAGTTGCAGTTACATATGCGACTATGTTGTGGCATAGACGTTTGGGTCATCCTTCCATGAAAGTAATATCTTCAGTAACTAGAGTAGCCTCTAGTAGTACTAGTTGTGACATTGATTGTCGAATTTATTTTATGGGTGAACAACCTCGTAATTCCTTTTCCTTGTGAATAAAGCATCATGTGCATTTGGTTTAGTTCATTATGATATTTGAGGTCCAAATAATGTTCTGTCTAGCTGTGGTGCACATTTTTTTCTCACCATTGTAGATGACTACTCTCGTGCTACATGGGTGTATTTGATGATTGGAAAGTTTGAGGCTGCAAAACTTCTTCAAGATTTCTATGTTATGATTAAAACTTCTTCAATAACATCTCCTACGGGGAAATGAAGAATGATGGGAAGACAACATTTAATAAATTGAAAAAGAGATGTCCGGGTTTGAAATCAATCACACCATGAATCCCAAAATTACATAAATGCTTTAAAATTGATGGCCCCCGAAATGTGTGTCACTCAAAACGTGTAAAAATGACCTTACTATGTTAAAAGACCATCACTAGTCCAATGGATTCTAGCCCAACAACTATAAGAGTCTAATTATCAAGAAGACTAATTCGCCCACGTAGAGTATAAACTCATTATCTAAAAGTTTCTTAGTAAACTGTGGAAGTGTTTAGAATTTTAGAATTATGTAGATATTCGAAGAATGTCCTAAAAATGTGATAAATATCTAGATATTTTTTAAGAACACTTTAGAGGAACAAATGTGTGGTCCATATCGTCTATCGTCTACTATAAATACCTCTCCACGCTTACCATGTAAGAATCCGACTTCTAAACAGTCCTAAACTAGGTTCTTACTTAACATGCATGGTTCAAATACATTAAGCATCCACAGCTTAAAATATAAAACTGAAAACAAAAGCCTACTTTGTTCAAACTAGAAACAGTTACAAATCAATCCATAAAAAGTTAAACACAGTTGAACCTGTGGCAAGAGATTATTAAAACAATTTAAAAAATGAAATCCAATACGAGTAAAAGTCTATCCTGCAGACTGAATCAAGACAACAAAACAAATAATAAAAACAGCAAACTCTCATGATCATTCAGCTCTTCCTCTAGCCGTCTCGGTGCTGTCCCAAGTTACCGGGTGGAAGAAACCACAGAAAAGGGTGACTACAATGGCACTCAGTAAGAATCTCCAGCCATGGTACAGTACTTAAAAGCCACATCATCTAGCATCCTAGCATACAAGCAATACGGATTACCAACAGGAACATAGCATAAGTCATCGACATGACTCCCAAACCTCGAGAGTCTCTAACTCTCGGCTAAGTGATCATCTTTCTAACTGATCCTGGACACTTGGAAGAAAACCCAAGCATCTGGCTCTAAACAGGGCAAGGATGGTGTATTGACTACACTAGCCCGAGAGAGCCATCCTCTCAGTATCTAATGCGTGTGCGCGCGCACCGCATGCTGTTGTAAGTCGGGGCATATAGGCCTACACAAACTATATCGCTCTAGGTACACATGTCTAACTAGACTTGGAATGTTGTCCGCTGATCCACAGCAGGTGGGAGGCCCTCAACTTCCAACTGTGGCAACCTGTTCACACCAACGCCTGAAGCTAAGGATCATCCCAAGGTAGGCAAGGAAAGGACTCCACTTTAGCAAGCCACAGACTAGGCTTATGTCGGGGTGGTAGCTACTCCGCACCCGACTGTCGGGGGTGAGCAATCAATCCTCACTGGTCCCGACCTGTGGGGATAACATACGTCGTATCCACTCTCAGCCTTTAGATGATGACAACCTGGCAAACTCTATCTAAGAGTGAAAAGGACTAATTCTAAACAGCGACCAACAGTCATCCAACAAGCATAAAAAGGTACCCTAACAGGATACTACAATCTCAAGTTACATCAATGTTGCATGCCATGCCTAACAGATCATTCACAAGGTTCCAACATAACAAAAACAATACGTGCAGTCAATACAGGCCAAATACCACAAGAACTTGTCCACTAACACATGCTCGTAAAACAGTAAAGCAAGCAGGCAAGTATACAATCAATGACAATTTACACAAGGTCCACACAACCGACGACAAGGAATCCTTACCTAAAACAAATAACGTACAAACAATAAAGATGCTCCTTGAGCTGCAGACACCAACACGTACAAACACAACCTAAACAGCAATAATAGGTAATTAATATCTAAATAGTTAACTATTTATCTAGGCTAACCAAAAGCAACAGGGCTCGGGAATAGAGGTTACCCAAACCGAACGCCAGGCTCAACATCACAAGGCCAAGGCTGCGGCAAGGACAAGGGCAGGCTGTGGGCGTGTGCGGCTTGGTAAGCAGCATGGGCATGTGCGTGTGGCTACAATCGGCAACGCGGCTAGGCTACAACAGTTACAGGTGGCACGAGGAGCTACATTGCTCAGCAGGTGGGTGCGAACGGGTCAGCTGCTACAGGTGATCGGGCGTGCGGGAAGACGATCGTAGGGCTGGTGCGTGCGGCAGCGAGCGGGCGATGTGGTTCAGCTACGCGTGAGGTGATCAGCGAAGGAGGATGGATGCACGATAGTTCGGGACTGGTTTCAGCGGTGAGGCTCGGTGATCGGCAGCTCTTGGTTGTGCTTGCGACGAGAAGAGAAGGAGAAGAAGATGATGAAGAGGAAGAGATCGAATTCTCTCTGCCCCTTTTTTCCTTTTGATCAATGAAACTCTAAAACCCTCATTTTTTCTTTTCT
The DNA here is from genome assembly GCA_037833695.1 of Sechiopsis laciniata. Taxonomy (NCBI): domain Eukaryota; kingdom Viridiplantae; phylum Streptophyta; class Magnoliopsida; order Cucurbitales; family Cucurbitaceae; genus Sechiopsis; species Sechiopsis laciniata. The sequence continues at coordinate 20,004 of JBBMKA010017481.1, forward strand.
TTTATTTCCCTTTTAATTAACAAAAGCTCTTTCCTTCAAAACTTGCAAGAATAGCCCTGTTGACCTGAAACCACAAAAATAACCCTGAACTCAGTGAAATTACAAGGACGGCCCTGAAACCTAATAAATTAGCAAACCGAACCTAGGGGTAGAATTACCAAAATGCCCCTCAAGACCTAAAAGCAACAATAGTTCAAAGAACAACCGAATCAGTTGAAAAATCATACCTGGAGAACCGTGACGAAAATCCAGACCGTTACATTTTTGCATCCAAGAAAAGTAAGTGTAGTAGTGTCCTAAAAAGTGTCTTCAAAGAGTCCATGAGTGATCTTGTAGTGTGAGTCCTAAACAATTGGTCTTGTAATCTTTTCTTCTGTAGTCTCATATGAGAAGTTTCACGTTGAAAAATGAAAATGAAGTCATCTACACAAGTAAAAGTCGGAGAAATAGTAAGCAACAATCTGAGGGTTGATACAAAAATGCTGACAAAGGAAGAAGTAGTCAAGGAACCGCACAACCTGAGAGCTCAAAAGAACAAAAATAAGAGTTCTCAAGGAAAGAGATTTGAAGTCAATTGCTACTGTTGCAGAAAGAAAGGCCATATGTCTAAGGATTGTTGCTCGAAGAAAAATTCATTTGAAAGCAATGCGACAACTTCCAAAAAGTAGATAGGAGATGAATGAGATGTTGAGGTACTGTGTGCCTTACAAGAAGACAAGCAATCACTCATGGCGATGGTGTGAGATAATATCGATTATGAGAATGACAGGATCATTAATTCAGGATGCGCAAACCGCATGATCGGTGATCAAACGAAACTTCGAGCAAGAAAGATTAGAAAAAGAGTCGCGTGGTAGGTACAGCCAACAACTCTTAGTTGTCGATTGTTCAGCGTGGTAATAAATCTTATATGGTGTTACTATACAATGTCTATGATGCACCAAGTTTAAAGAAGAACTTGTTGTCAGTGTCACTACTAACAACATCAAGAAACTACATTTTGTTTGAGCCAGAAGATGGAAGGTCTACGAAGATGCTAACATATTGGTTAATCCAACAATGGAAGGACGAGGAGTGGAGTCTATTTATGTGCTCTTTGAAGAATTTATTCTAATTATTTGGACGTTTGTATAATACATAGTACAAGAAAGTCAACTGAACGTGTCCTGACATATGGCATGAAATTTGCAAAAATAATAATAATAATAATAAGGCAGAAAATATTTACAAATACGGTTCCTTTCAAAAAAAATTAGCAAATATAGTTATTGGAATTGACGAGTATTGTTGCATACTTTCTTATAATATTATATTAATAAATATTTATAATACAGTATACTCATATTAATGAGTATTTATAATACGGTATTAAAATGTTTTTTTTTTAAAGTATTAAAATATATTAATGATTATGATTGCAAATACTTTAAAATGTGTCTACATTTGTAATTATTTTATAGTCCATCCATTACAATTTATTTATTCTATTTTGATTCATATAAAATTTGTGTTTGAGCCAACTTTTTAAACTCATTACATCTTAATCATGAGCTGGTATTTAATGAGAGTAGTTTGTTCTATCTTTTGCTTAATGATAACAATATATATGCGCTAACAAATTGTATGTAGTGCGATTGTTAGTATTTAAAAAAATATTCTTTTAGATTTTGTTTAAATATTTTCTTCCATCTTTTGTTTGTTATGTATATTTTTTTATAAACACGTTGTTTTTTATTTTCTTAATTTAAGTTTAGCTGTGAATAATTGTTGAAAGTTGCAGAGTTCGAATAATTATTCTAATTACTTGGACGTTTGTATGCTATGCAATACAAGAAAGTCAAACGTAGCGACATATGGCATGAAATAAGCCAAAAAAAAAATAGCTACTTTTGGGCTACTTTTTGACCAAGAATGCAAAATTGTCAAATAATCTTTTTTAAAATATATAATGTTTTTTAGTTATAGAGTGAACTAGTGACTCTTTGATTTTTTTTTTATAATTCAACGCTGATTCGTCTAAGTTGCACTACTCAAATACATCAAAGTTCAGTTAAAATATCATTTTAATTTATATATTTTGATATTTATTCAATTTTGATTCATATAAAATTTATGTATAAAGTAACCTTAAAACTTATAACATCTTAATCATAAGCTCATATATGAATCTGTCTTCTTAGTCTTTTTCTTTTTACGTAAGAAAAAGAGAGAAGTATGGTTTGTCTTTTGTTTAATGATAACAATATATGTGTGTAACCAATTGTATGGAGTAAGATTGTTAGACAAATATAATATGAAAAGAAAGAAAATGAGAATGTATACAAACATTTGATAGGAGAAGGAAAGTAAAAAAAAAAAAAAAAAAAAAAGTAAAAATGCAACAGAAAGTGTCAAACAAACCCCCTAGCTTCGAACTGTCCTGAGGCTCGGTGCAGGCACTGCCACTTCAAACATAAGCTCTCCATCTCTGCCCCTCACATTATGATCATACTTATAACACCCCTCGGCCTCGTCCTCGACCTCATCGACGGCCACGATGTGGAGCGTGAGGCAGCCACCGGATCTGTGGGCTCGGAAGAACTCACGGTGCCTCACTCTCTCCTCTGTCAGTATGAGTCGGCCGTCGCCAGTGTAGTGGCGTTTCAACACCCATGGCAGCATGTGGGAAGAAGCCTCACTCTCTGTCCGAACCAGCCATGGAATCGCCGGTGGATATTCTCTCCTCGTACAATTCCCCATCCTCAATTCACCACAACTCTCCATTCCAATCTCCAAATCTCCGGGGACAGGGGAATCCCTCCTCCACTGCATAGTGATTGTTCAAATTGAGGGGATTTCAGATTTTCAATCAACAGATATTTACGCAAAGTGAAATGGGGTATTATTAATAGAGCAATGTCTGCCTCCTTATTTAAGGAGGAAACCTGGTATATGTGGCAAAAGTGCCATAAAATTTTTGTTTAAACAATATTAAAAAAAAAAAAAAAAAAGGTTTTATAGTGCCAAATGGATTAAGGAGGATTTGTCATCTTATTCATAAAGTGAGAGTAACTCTCTGATTAGGGTATTCATAAACATGTATAGAGTCAATCTACTTGTTGTCAAGCATTACAAGTTTTGCCACACATTTATTTAATTTTATTTTTGAATTCTTTTACAAATATTGTCATATTACAAAATAAAATGAAAGACATGTAAGGTGAATACTTGTTGTAGGTTACTCTAAAATACATGTTAAGTTTTTGACTTGAGAAACCGATCTGTTCAAAAGAATAAAATGGTAGGCGAAAACAGAGTAAAAGTGTGGGGGCATGAAATTGAAGGGATTGTGAATAAGGTTTTTAATATTGTATTTGTAAGAAAGAGTTAAACCTAGTTTTTCAACATTTGGAAGCGTATTTGGTTCTCAATGTCGCTAACAGAACACAACTCCACCATCGCCACACATTCATAACCACATTTATGAAATCATTAATAATTTCCAAGTGATTCAGGAAGCGAGGGAGGAAGTTGAACTAAATTGGCCTGGTTTTGTCCAAACACCCGATCTCGTTAGGGTTTTTTATTCTTTAGGAAAAAAAAAAAAAAAAAAAAAAGGAGTGTTGAATCTTGATGATGATGATGATGATTGGATTATATTAGAGTCAAAATCAAAGGGGAATGAATCAAGTTAAAGTTAAAGTGGCGGGTTTACATTACAATATTAGAAATTAGGGAAAAACACTTACGAGAATGGAAGGTTGTTGTTGTTGTTGAAGGCTTCCAATCAGCGCTTCATCTTCTGCTGTTCTTCAATCCCTCTCTCTATATGTTAGAAGAGTTCGAACACAAAAATGGCGACCATCCAAATAAGCAGTTCCAATTCACTTTTTCTTTTTCTTTTTTTCCTCAAATTTCCACCGTTTTTCTTCCCAGGATTTTCTCTAATAGGAAAAGCAATTTACAAGATGCTTCATCTTATAAATAAAATACTATTTTAAACATATTTGTTCACATTAGTTTGATTTAGCGTTTAAATATTCTCCAACATTTATTCAGATGTAATTTAGTATTCTTTAGAAGATCTTTCAAATTTAATATGTTACAATTTATAAATATTTGTACAAACCTCTAAATCTGAAATATTATAAGTATGTGTCCAAAATTAATGGAAACGGTTTTGTTTAGAATAAAGCTAAATTTAAAAAATAAGTAAAAGAATTAGCTTGATTAAAGAAATTCTTTTTAATATTAAAAGACAAAAATATCTCCTCCCATTCGTTCATTGTGCTCAAAAACCCATCACAGTCCAGGTCGCCATTTTCTTCACCAAATTTTGAAGCAGATCTGTGGGTTCTTCCCATAACTCCATTTGCGTCACCGTCGTCGAGCTTTGGTTAGTGTGTAGAACCGCCAATTCCAATCGACAAACCTCGTCTGTTCTTTGTAGCTTCGCTCATGAGAAACTCATTTCCGTTTTGATCTCCAAATGGTCGATCTAAGCTCAAAATCGACTCCAATTCCTAGATCTGAGAGTACCTAAACCCGAAGCCTAGCTCCGTCGTTCAAGGACTCTTGTTGCCGTGATGATCGAAGTTCGCCAACACCTCATCTACAACTCTGCAACTCAAACCCCAAAATGAAGATTGAATTACTTACAAAAATAACCTTCAATTTTGTTTAGCAATATCGTATTAATAATTAATACAGTTGGGTATTATAATATACTGTATAACATACTACTAATACGGTATTAATTATAAATATAGTATTATAGAGATGCATATTCAAGGTATTTATTTCGTACTAACAATAATATACTTATGTAAATACCCTTAAAATTATCGTATTTATTTTTATTACCAATATATTATTTTTGTTTTTATAAGATTATTTACTGTTTTTAAATATTTTGATGTGCATATTCAAGCTGTACATGTAGAATACAATATTTATTTTTTGTTGAATCATACATATACTAATACACCATTAGTTATAAATATAGCATTTATTATTAATATAGTATTATTTAAATTTTTGAAAGACGAAAATTAGGGTTGATTTGGCATTCTCTTCGATTATTGCGATTTTCAGAGGCAGGAAACGGCGCAAAAATTGTCAAATCTTAACCGATTTCAATTCGCCATCTCCAAAAATCGTCAAATCTTAACCGATTTCGATTTGCCATCTCCCAAAATCATCAAATCTTAATCGATTTGGACTAGCCATCTCCGAAAACAAGATTCTATTTGTCTCTGTGTGTCTGGCTTTTAAATATGCACGATTGAGACATGGAAAAATATTATTCTCCGGCGACAAAAATAACGTTACTCCGACGTCGATTCACTAGGCTTTGAAGAAACATTCTTCAACCTTGAAAACTTGGCATCCATGGCAGAGGACGATTTGGGTATCAAAATTTTGGCAAAAATGACAGCAAATCAAAACGTTGCGGAAAACTCTAATTAGGTAGAGGGAGGGTAGATTTGCCATTATTGAAAATTAGTATTATTTCCATAAATACATTTGCAAATTCTTTAAAAATTGACTAGATTTACAAATATTTTTTCAAAACTGGTTATTCGATACAATTTCCCTAATTTGAAAGTTACAAAAAAAAAACTAAACAAAAAAACATAAAAGACTAAAAAAGTATTGTTTCCAATTAATTTACCACCCAAAAATTGATTTCTTAGTACTTTTTTAAAACTTAAATTTCTAAGTACTATTGACGCTAAAAAGTACAAAATTATTTTGAAAACGATGAAAAATACTCAGATTAAAGAAAACAAACTCATGGGGCCGTGCACAAGAATTATTCGGTAAGAAGCAATTAAGATGAAACTGATATTTGTTTGTTTAGTGCTAATAGTTGGATATAGAACTCACAACTTATGTCAATAATTACTTAACTTAAAATGTATGTTCTTTTGTATAATCTTGATAAAATTAATGGCCAAACTTAAACAATAAAAAAAATTTATGTATATATGTATGTATGTATATATAAAATCCATCAACATTTCATTCAACTTGTTTTTCTTTAAATTACGTATTTTTTGTCAAATATGCAAATTTAAGCACAACAAAAAAGGCAAGATTTCAATTATCATAACACTCGAGTTTGATTCATTTCCTTCCAAGAGATTTCATATGTAGTAGCTTACATTTCCCTAAATAATACCACTAGTAATACAATCAAAATTGAAGAGAAAGTACATTACATAAATTCTAAGACAATATTTCATTTTGGGACTATTTTAAATGAGGAAAGTTTTAGGTGCAAGCTGGGCACCTTTTATTTTTTGATGCCCAACCAGGTGGCAGCATTTCATTGGGCAACATTTTTTTTTTCTTTTTAATGTTTAAGGCCGTTAGTTTGTTTAATTTCTTTTAAATTTATTGAAAATTCTTGTGACTAGTAGTCCTCTTCCCATGCCCCATTTGGAACTTTTTTTCTCCCGTCTTGCCCTCTTTCCATCCCTTGAAAAATGTAATGTATTCGAATTCATCTCGCCAATTCTTGAGACTTTAATTCATTCTTCTTAACATCATCATTTTCACTATCAAACTCTTCTCTGTTTAATTTGAGAATATAAAGCGAAAAAGATCCACATAAATGGTGGTAAAATCAAAGCATTTCCTAAGCACTCATATGAAACCAATCATCCATCTCAGTATGTTTATTTGCTCCTGATTTTAGCTTCCATTTTCGTTCTCAACCCAGGCTGCCATGTTAATGAAATTTATACTTAAATTTAGGTCAGTTAACCCAAAAATTTTGGTTTGAATAAGGCAATATCCATGGTGGGTTACACTTTGCCACCACAAAATCTCCAAGCTTTTCTTCGGATTTTCCCTATGTTAATGTCGACATCCATCTCAAAATAATTTGATGATAAGAACATTAGTCCACCAATCTTATAAATCGTTTTTGAATTGTCCACTTTTCCAAAGTGGGATCCTGACACTCATCCTTCCCCGCCTACCTAGGAAAATAAGATTTTTGGGTTTCGGAGAAAAACAGAGAAAGCTCTGTGAAACCAAGGGGCTGTGACAAATGTTCTCAATATGTATATATTCAAATGTTCTTCTCTTCTCTTCCATTGCAATCGCCACACAATTCTGTTTTATTTTGATCTACACTCACAAACACAAAATCAAAACAAAAAATGGAAGCTATTCAAGTCTGGGTTTCTGAACACAAACTGACTAGCATTGGTAATTTCTCTCCTCTTTTTTTTTAATCTCTTTTTTCACCTAATTAATTATGAGAAATTAAATCTTCGACCCTGTTGGAGCACTATGGCTGTGGGCATCTGGGATCGAAGCATCTCTGACCTAAACCCGATCAGGAACTCCCCTTAAGCCATGTCTTCAGTTAGAAATTGAGGTTTTGGTTGATTGGTTAAGTTTGGTGAGTTATATTTTGGGTGCTTAAAAATTGAAAGTCGTAGTCAATGTAATTTTTTTGTAGAAAAGTTAAAAACAATAACTTACTTGAATGCTAATTTAAAATGAATTTGTTCTTTTGAATAATTAAAAAAAAGAATAATAAAAAATGAGTAGTTAAAAATAAATTATTTTAAAGAGTAACAAATGAATAATTAGAAATAAAGAGTTATTTTAAGTAATTATAAATAAATAATTAAAAATTGATGATGAGTTATTTTAATTAGTAAAATGATGAGTTGTTTTGAATAATTACAAGAAAAAAAATCATTTCATGTAATTGTTTAAAGAAATTTAATAAATCCTCAATCTAAATCCTTTTAAATATGCTAAATAAAAACTCCCAAGCTTATTCAAACTATATATATACATAAAAATAAAAATGAAAAAAATAATAAACAAGAAGAGAGACAAGAAAAAGATCAAAAAACAGGAAGAAGAGCCTCTAATTGAAGAATGAACGGCGTTAAACAATTAAAAGGAAAAAACTGTTGCCAAATGAAATAATGACAACTGGGGCTGGGCATAAGAAAGCACCTAAACCTTCCTCATTTTAAATTACCAAACCTACTAGTTTATAAGGGTATATTCATAAATTGAAGAGAAAGTACATTACATAAATTCTAAGGCAATATTTCATTTTGGGACTATTTTAAATTACTAAACCTACAAGTTTACAAGGGTATGTATATTCATGTTTAGGTCAACAGAACTAAAATGTTCCATCGCCAAAGGTGGCGATCACTTCTAAGGCACTCAAAATAAAACTGTAATTAAAAACGGAATTGCATTGCTAATGTAAAAGGCAAGAAGATTTAGAGTTTTTTAATTGTGTGGGGCATAAATAAATAGTAGATATAAAACTACTCGAACATTCGACCATCTCAACTAAACGAAACCTCAAAGTCAACGACAAAATCTGGTTTATCGACATAAAAATTTTACTGCAGGACATTGAAAAAAAAGATTCAATACTTCTAACGTTGGCTGAAGCCAAAAACAATGTAAACAGGGATCTTAAGGGCATCATCACTGATCACCGGGAAGAGATTTGATAATATCAGAATCACCTGGTAAAGAATAGAAAAGCAGAACTTGGTAAAATCGAACCATTAAAAGAATAACCAATTCGTTTTTTTTTTTAAACTAAAGCCTTTATATACTATTTCCATTTTTCACCTATGGATTGCCATGCTTTCTATCTACCGTTGAACTATGTTTTCAAAGAAAAGTTTAGAAAACTAAGGTCCTTAGAGATGCCATTTCGCATATGGTTTTCCTTGGTTAGATACCTACCTGTGTTTTTTTTTTTTTTAAATGAAAACGTAGAGAATGTGAGCCAGTGAGAGAAAACAAGCTTAAATTTCAAAAAACATTACAAAAAACTAAATAGTTATCATGCTCCGCCTAAACTAATGATTTTCAAAAACCAAAACTTATTTTGTTTTAGAATGGTGGAAAAGATGAATAGTTAAAAATTATAGTAAAGAAATTGAGTGAAAACTAGCTCAATTTTCAAAAACTAAAGGGTAAAGGCCTAACAAAAACGTAATTTTTTAGGCAACTCGTAGTCGAAAATTTTTTATGTTTTCAATTTAAACTTGTAGATGTTTCATTTTAGGGCCAACTTTCAAAATGGAATGCACTTGAAATTTCGGCAACTCGAAAAAGATATGCCAAGGGCTTAACAAAAAGTTTTTTTTTAAAGCAACTCGAAATTTCAACTGCCCTTGAAAAAAAAAATTTGGTGATAAAACTACACTTGAAAGTAAAACTATTTAAGTCCTTGGCATAACTTTTCCGATAATCATTTAACAAAAATTGAAATATGTTATGAAACTTAACGGGTGTATTATTACTCGAATTTTTTGAATATGGTTATCTTATCTTAAGAAAGTATGTGAATCCTAATCAATACAAGTATTTGGAAGCTATCTTAAAGCTTCCAAATTTTGGTTTGATTTTTAAAAACACAAGTAAAATGGAGATACCAAAGTAATGAAAACCATATGTTAGTGTAGTAGGCATAAATTTCAAAACTCAAAAACAAAAATTCAAATGGTTATCAAACAAACCGAGCCTTAGTAACTGAATGTGTTCTCTCAAACACTTTGCACAAGATTTCTACACGCAGACTCTCAGTAAGATAATAACACATTAAGTCAATAAAACACATGTGACTATATCAAGTTTTTGTTAAATTCTTATAAAAAGATGAGAGTAAAAACTTAAAAATATTTCTTTTACAAACATTAAGAATTAGAACAAGATGGTCGAAGTTAAGATCCATAGACAGATAAACATTAAATTTCGAAAACATAAAAACAATATGATGTACCTGGGTCAATAATGCTGAGGCATGAAACGCGGAAATACTTGCCACAAGCAGTTCCAAGATCGACATTACCTGATTATACATCCAATTAACAAAAAAATTAATCAAACAGTTGAAACAAAATATACAAAAAATCGTACAAATAATGCATAGGAGGAGATAATCCAGATTGACCGAGCATAAACCCACTAATTAATTGACAAAACTTCAAACTAAAGATGTATGGAACAGATGAAATGCAAATTAATCCTTGCTCTCCTGTATCAGTTCTATACGTAAAAAGCCAACCACTACAACTGTAAGTCAAGCAACCCCCTTATTTGCTTCCAGAAGACAAGACAATCAATAGGAAAGTATGGAAGAACACCCTATTCCAGAAATACTTCAATAAAGAAAAAATACCGGATGTTACATTCATTTTTCTGACAATGAAAAATCAAATTTTAGCACTCTTATGAATCAGATTATTCAACCCATACCTAGTTGATCAACTTACTGAAATATACAATAAATCAACACTTCGAATATGCTGC
>JBBMKA010017502.1:6789-25110 GCA_037833695.1 Sechiopsis laciniata
GTGTTGCGACAATAGCTTAAGTTCAATTTTAGAAGAGCATAATTGTCATTTTACCTTTTTCTTATTCCACCTCATTTTTCTACCTTTCTTGTCTGTATTATCTAAAAGAAATACATATAGTCTGTCATATCAGAAACGAATTGCAAGTTTAATGTTACAAAGATGAAAAATCGAAGCATAGAGTTGTTGGTTTCTATTGGCTTCTTTAATGGTGGAAAGGGAATTCGCTTTACTGTCAAATTTTCGACATTGCAATAAACCGACAATTACTTTCACAAAGTCCCAATTTCCCAAATACCATTATTTTGGCAGATTGATATACAATATGCGGATGACAACAATTAGAGCAAGTCAAATCTTTTGAACCAAAACATAAAATAAAATTCATTTTAATACAAAGGAATTCCTAGCACAATACATAGTCTTCCTTTGGGGCCAAGATTTTGTATATGGTATCGGAGGAATGAAGTACGAGTCCACCTATCTCTAACATGCCTTTTAAGATGATATTTCTTTTGAACTACCGATCTTTAATCGGATTTCAATTTCATTTTATTAAATTGAATATCCATTTGAGTTTTATAGGCTCTAATACCATATTAGAGAATATGGATTCCACCTAAAAAAATAATTGGTAATGAGAGGAGTAATCCACCAATCTAATAAATGCTCGTTGAATTCTCCATTATTTTCTAGACATCGAATGAATGGAGACACGAGAGGTATCTACAAATTAATGTTACAAGTGAGTCTCGATCCAGAGACCTTGAGGGGAGCACACCTTCAAAGTTCAAGTCTTCAACTACTTCGTCATCCCTTGAAGAAACCTAAACAATGAAACCAACGCGCCATTGAATTCTCCATTTTTTCAATGGAGAAATATCTAGGTCATGCCCGCGTATGACCTAAATATTAATGTCCACTTATGTGTCTCAATATAAGCCACATTCTTTTTCTTTTTTTTTAAAATCTTTTGGATTTAAAATAAAATATGGTTCATATTGAACTACGTAGCTAGACATTATTTTTTGAATCATACCTAAAGATGACTTAAATATTTCTCTTTTGAATGTGAGACAATTGTAAAATCCTAAGACCACATCAGCATCGGCAAAACTGGTGAGCAGTCCGAAGCTTGCTTAATCATGAATTTCTTCAATGATGTGATTGATGAACGTGATATTCCAACCACGGCAGCCCCCTTCACCCATCTAATCATACCAAGCCCAAACTCGAAGACAGATTTCTGTTTGTAAAAAGCCCATCAGCCTGTTTTCTAAAAAGTTTATCTCATAAAAACCTAAATTTCCCTTTGACGAATGAAATTCATTTTCATCTTCACTTCTCTTCTCTTCAAGCTTCTGTCTGCATTCTTCAATCTTTTGTCTTTTGTTCTCTCCCTTTTTAAAGTTTGTGTCTTTTGTACACTTTCCTCAACTTTTTAAAATGGTTTAAAACTTGGATAGGACCAAAAATGCAAGAATCATGTCGAAAAACTTCTAAGTTGATTAGGGAAGAGAGTTTAATGCAGTTACTCAGCCCCCAAAGCAAGCACATGTACCATTGAAAAACTAATATACTAGATTTCGGATTTTCTCAAAAGAAAGAAAAATAAAACTTAAGTATTAGTGTAACATTTTGACATTTAAAAAACTAACGAAAACTAGATTCAATAGTCCAACGATAAAAGTAGAGTATTTTCAAATTTAAGGTTCGAATAAAAATTAAACTCAAAACTAGAAACCATGAAGGTATCTAACATAACAAGTAGCAATGTACCATTGAGAAACGCCTGGATACATTTTAATATACGTCTGTTTACTAATTTTACACAATTGATTAGATTCAATCATTTGAAGAAAAAAAAAACACTAGTAAGGATCCGTTATTGATGTAAAAACTAGTGAAAGTTTCAATTTCAGAATTTTGATTTTGCAAACTTCAAAAAAAGAAAAAAAAAAAAAAAGATTTTGCACATATAAAATAACAACAGTAACAAGAAAAAAAACAAAATGTTGAGGATTTGAATCATTACGTGTAAAAGCAAGCAGTTCCGAAGGCTCGAGCATGCTGGCCAAATTGGGAGACATGTAGCCGGACTAGACGCAAGTCTTCATCACTCTGTGACGCTTTAAACAGACAAATGACACACAAATAAGCTCTGATTTCACTTATAGTTCAAGCTCACATTGGTGGTGTATTTGGAGTAAGGAGAATTAGAATGATTATGAAAGAATGAAAATACATAGATGAATGATTAACGAGAAAATGATTATTTGTATTTGAAATGAAGAAAATGATGGTGAAAGAACTATTGCCTGCTTTTTAGGTATAGAAAATGATTTATAAGAAAATATTATCTGTGTTTGAGACCTACAAAATAAAGAGGATGATGAAAATGAGAAGTAATTATGGAAGGAAAAATAAAAATAATTATCACTGATCCAAACGTGAGTGAAAGAATTATTATAAACTCCTTTTTGGGGGGTGAGGGTGCAGAAAAAGGTGAAAAGTCTACATTAATCGGCGCAACTGTGGTATAATGAAGCAAGGGCAGCCACCATCTTTTGAAGAATGATTAATTGGGTAAAAAACAAAGTTTGTTTTCTTAAGCAAGAGTGGTTTTCTTCCAACTACAGCCATCTTTAGCGATTTATGTTGGTATTCCTCACCCTAACCCTGAAGTAAATACAATGTTTTTTTTTCCCGTGCTCATTCATTAGATTCTTGATTTCCTGAATTTTGTCACATTTCATGATCATCTTAGCTGAAAATCAATCTATGATAGATGGATAATCCCAACACTATTAGAAAAGAATCAAGTCAGAAACTTAAGAGATGTGAAAGTAGAGAATTGGTATATTGAAGAAGGGTCAAAAGCAGTAGACTAAAGGAAGGAAACCTCAAACTGTTGCAATTCCTTTGAATATTTTGTTGCCTTTTGATGACTTCTATGATCTGGCTTTACTTTAAAAATATATGGGGATTACTTTTCCCACACACATTTTATTTTTTGAAAACCGGGAATCAAAACTTTGTTCCACTACATATTCGGGACACCTACACCCTTCCTAAGGCCTAAACTATTAGATAGTTTCTCAAAACCAATTGTTAATGAAAGGAGTAAATCACCTATCTTATAAATTACTCCTCAACATAAACATAGAAGACAACAAAGCAAGTGGTTTTGAAGTTAAGCTCACCCATGTGTTTCAAACATAGAACCTCTAATGAAGTATACTATAGAGACCTCAAACCTCTTCCGATGAGGCTGCGGCTGCGGCTTGCTCATAATTTTCCCGCACAGAATTTTGAAACAAAAAGTAATGATTAGAACATCCTGGTGTATTATTCAACTGATAAAATGCTGAAATTTTGTGGGAAGGTTATGTGGACATAAGTTGCTAGATGATCGAAACCTCACGGGGAAAGATGAAGAAGACACAGAACTAATGATAATTGGTGAATTTATTGAAGAAAGGTAAGGGTAGACATCTTTACCCAAGAACACCCACCATCCTGAAAAAGAAGGCAACAGCAAGAATAATCTCTTTTCCTTTAGTTTTCATTCAACTTTACTCTTTAAATCAAAGTATGACCGAGCTTACGAGCTTTTGCCAAATGCATCTCTATCCAATTTAAATAAAGAACCTATCTATCTTGCTCGTCTTAAAGATGGAGATCAGTCTTCATGTCTCAAAATAGAAGAGTGGTTGACTAATAAAATATGTAAACCAAGAATCATTCAGCTCAACGGTCCAATGGTTCACATGGATGGAGTTGAGTTGTAATTTATTTTTATTAGTATTAAAATGAATTTTACTATAACTAACTTTTTTCTTCTGCGTCAATTTCAAGACCCGAATCTAAATGAAGATATTTTACCATTAAGTTTAAGGTTGAATTCTCACTTGTGAGCTTTGAAATTTGAGAAATGCCCTACAAGTGAGATTTAGTGAAATTTAATTTTAATTGGAGAGGGAACGACTTGACAGTGACCTCCTGCTCTTATACCATATTAGAGAATATGGGGTTCCACCTCAAAACCAATTGGCAATGAGGGGAGTAATCTATATCTCTTTTATATTGATGTTGGACTCTCTACTTTTCCAATGTGAGACAATTGTGAGATCCTAACATGTCCTCTCAAGATGGTGCCTCTATTGGGCTCATCAATCTTGAATCGGATCTCAATTTCATTTTATTGGACCGATTCCCGTTTGGGCATGTTAAACCACCAATCAATCCAAAAGTCTAAGCTGATGGATTGGAGTAAATTTAATTATATCAACCAACATTCACTCATGAATTTTAAACCTAGGACCTACAAATAAACATATTTTGGAGAACTCAAGCCTCTAAGGCCGCTCCTTGGAGCCGTAATTTAACAGATTCAAGTGAAAAAAAAAAAAAAAGAAAAAAAGATTAATCTTCCTCAATAGCTCCTAACCACACATAAATAGGACAAGAGCTACACCAAAATACAATAGAGCATAAAGCATCCTCATTAAGAAACCAATAGACTATGTTAGATCCGCAAGACATGATTAAAGAAGATGATGCAAGTATGAATAGATTATGGATGTCATTTTCGGAAAAAGAGCAAGAGTGGAAACAAATAGTAAAAGCACTTGCCTGCAATAAGTAATCGCATTGATTTAAATCCTTTGTTTCTTTTGCTCCTGTAACATGTTGTTGTTGATTGGGGAGTCTCTGTTATTGGCAAACAAGAAGAATTCAACCAAAATGCATAGACAATCAATTGATTGCAACATCCAACTTGTCTTATCAAATATAAAGGACTGAACAAAAAAGCTATACATATACACCTTCATGGCCCCCTCTCCTCCCCTCCTCCCATCATGATATAATGTATTGCCCCCCACCTACTCTAACAAGATACAATAAACCCACTAACCATTTTTCCCAAAAGATCAGAAAGGAAAGGAAAATTAAAACAAAAGTAAAGTTATGGAGAAATCTAGCTAGGCTCCATCAAGGCTTGACTAAATTCTGCTTAATTAGACTCTAAGCAGATAGATACTGAGTTCAGGAGTTCCCTTGCTATCTGGGTTCATCATGTAGAAAGCTTCGGAATCTCTAGAACCCACAATTCTCTCAAATTTGGCTCTCATGTACATGATTTCATTATCAGAACCGGTTTCGGATTCAGGCAACTCAGCTCCAGCCGGTTCGGTTTCGGCTTCGTAGTTTCCTGGCAGAACACCAGCACCCATGGAAATTGGCTCCACAGCCTTGAGGATTTTCATCTCTTTAGCCCCACAATCCTTCCTTGTAGCAAAACCGCTCTTCCTCCCATTGCAAAATGTTCTCCACAGAGACTCTTCTAGAAGTCTGGCTGTCTTTTTTTCCCCTCCTTTGTCTTTATCACATTCCAACGCAATTCGAACCAACCCAGACGCCATTTCTTTAACCAAGCCACTAATAGGCGTCGCAAGCTCTACCAGAAAGGCAGGTTCGGAGTTGGGGTCTCTTTGGAATGCAAAGTGCACATGGCCACGCCGAGAACCGAAAAGGGTTCCTATGACTCGAGAACCCAGACCCGATGAATGGATCGATCGATTTTTAGCAAAACCCGTTAGAACTGAACGCAACCGAGCAACTGCAACGGCTGGCAGCTTCCTTCTCTGTGCTTGGACTGCGGGCTGCGGCTCTGGAGAGACGGCTCTGTTTTTTTTCTCCTTCTCTTCCAGCTCGGATGAGGGTTTGAGGGATGGATCATCATTTTCTTCTTCACTTCCCACCTTCTGGGTCCAGTGGAAGTGTCTTCTGGAGGAGGAGGAGAAATCCATGAGCGTCTTCATATGAAAAGCAAAGGAAAAGAGCAGGAAAGTTCTTGAAATATTTGAGAAGAGACTGAATGAGAGAATATAATTTGGTATGGTGGGGGAAGTACTCAAAATTCTTTATTTTGTAGGCAGCGCAAGAGAATCCTGACAAAAGAAACACACACTGACCCACCTGCTAATATATGAAGTATGAATAGAGAGAGAGAGAGAGAGAGACATGTAAAAATGGGAAAAGAGGAATCTTAGGAGACAAAGTGAGTGTTCTTTCACTTTCTTGTGGCGATTGGGTCTGGAATTTTGATTGACCGAACCTTTTTACATTTTGATCCAATTCTCAAACGAGTAAAACTATGGGAGCCCAGATTGAGACCCTACAAAAGAGTGAAAACAACACTGTTCACAGTGAACATTGGTCGAAAAATGCAACCTCTGAAAAACACTGAGCTGTGTCTTATGGAGATGCAAAGTATCATAAGAGATGACGTAAGGCTTATCTCTGAAAGTTACTGAAATCTCATGGCTGGTTGTGAAGTATACATTCTACCAACTTTCTGTAACTGATACTTCCTAGTTTAATGAGCCAGGAGGATGAAGGAAGAGGGAAACTTTTTTTGAAAAAATACATTAGCCGTTATACGATATGACTTCCTAAACATAAACTATCTTAATCGCCTTCATCTGCATTAAGCCATTGACTCGACACTACATAGTCTATGAATCAAACTCTTGTTTAGGCACCGTTATGTTGGAATGCAGGTTGTAAGGTTATCTACTGTAACTACTTGCACTATGTCTTTATAGAGCTGGGAAGCTAGAAATTGCACTCAAGGGCAAGAGACAAAAACAAGAAAATAAAAACTTAGAGCACAAATGAGTTGTAAATTTCCATACTCTATTATTTCAACTTTGACCGAGCTAAGATGAATGAGAACTCATTGTAATGATGTAGTTGGATCGCAACTGGAGGATGTAACTCAAGCTCAATCAGCGCAGATAAGAAATGCAGAAATCAAGAGCAGATGGACTGTTAAGCAAAAAACAAACGAGACAGGCAGTTAAAAGTTAAAATAATAGGCCTAATAAAAGCTACTGAATATATATTATTAATTATTGATATATAATAATGGTTTTTCACAAAACATTTCAGGAGGGAAACGTATGAGTCCAGAAACTAGAGACTGATTTCGTACAGAAAATATGGAGCCTTTGCATACTCTGTTAAGCACCTTAAGTTAATGCTCTAAACTTTGATAAAGCTCTGGCTCTCTGTACTAGGAGCAGGGGCGGCTCCACCGATTATAGTTTCCATGTGCCTCTGCAACATTCTCTGCAGCTCAGGCAATGCTTCTTCCTCGGTATACACACAACTGCAATACTGCATTGCCCCACTTCCCCTCTCGCAGAACCCTGTTGGAGAAAATTCAAAATAAAGAATCAATAATTGAATGATTTGTAAAAGTTACAGTGGTAGTTTTATTAGATGACCCGAACATTGTTGAAAAACAGTTTCCTATTTTTCTTTTTAAGCATTATTCAGGAGAATTGTGATGGAGTAAGTCATGATTAATATTATCAAAACACACTGTTCACATGTTTGTAATGTTGAAAAGAATTACTCCATCTTGTTAATGAGAAATAGTTTACTTGTGAGAATACAATAATAGAAAATTACATACGTTTTTAAACAATTTTTATTCTTAAAAACTGAAAACCATTTTGGAAATAGTTTCCAAACAATCCTTAAGATATATTCACTATTTTAAAACTTGACTTCCTTTTAAAGGTTTGGCAGTATTAGCATTGAATTGATAAGGATCCTAAGAGGGGAGCAAAACGCCTGCCAACGTTGAATAGATGGGCCCGCAGAGACATTAGAGAAAGATATTGACAAAATGGTGGTTTACACAAGGAAAAAAGTAATACCATAGGTTTGAAATGGTACTGTTGGATGCTGCATCAACTTTCTGATCGTATTAGCCAAAGCCAAGCCGTGTAATCGTAGAGCAAGTCTCGCATTTAGAAGTAAATGTTACTCATTACCAGTTTCCCTCCAAGTGATCAGATTAAAACCTGATGCTGGCAAGTTTGAAAGAACATGAGTTGAGGCAAAAATGAAAAAAAGTATTGCCACTATCAATTTCAAGGGGGATCTGCTAAATAGTAGTTAAAATTATACCAACATAAAGATTCATCAACTTTAAAGTTCCCCATCCATTATCAAAGAAAAAAGGTTATCCATGTTAAATTTAAGGAGAGAAGGCAACATATTCAAAATTTTCAATCTCACTCTCACCTTTTCTTACTACCAATCTGACATTTTCTCACATCGCCAATTGCTGTCCACATATTTATGGTAGCTTAAGTGTAATTATTTTTTTTTTTCATTAATCTGGCCAGTCAGAAAAAACACTTCAAGCAATATCTATCATTCTAAAAACACTCTTGATCGAATAAAAAGTAGAAAAAATCATTATTAGATCCTCATCATTGATGTACTTGCCGCAATAACAATCTTTTTGAAATAGAGATCCAACTTAGTAGAAGCATAGAACAAATGTAAAACGGAATAGATAGCATGGCATGGCATAAAGTGATGAAGGCAATTCTGAGACAATGAAGAGAGGGAAGAAGGTAACCTTGGGGCCTTCAGACTATGATGGTGCAATTTTTCTTTTGTCTTCTCTGCTACAAAGTTCATAATATTCTGAAGATATAAACTATGGTCCAATGAATTAATGGCAAAAGGACAATAATAATAATTTGAATAGAAGCAACTAAGGAACTCATGGAGCTAACGTCAAATATAATTATCTTCCGTTTTGTAGTAAAATTAATTATGAAGCCACTAACTTCTTCATTATTTACTTTCAGCTTGAAATAACGACATATTTAATATTTCCTATAGAACATGCCCGTTTCTAGACTTATCATAAAACAAGCCAGTTTCTCAATGACCCAGTCTCAGCCTAAGCCTCCTTCCCATAGGCACTATAAAGATTATAGCAAAGTCTTGCAAGCCACATTTTAGTCATTTTAGTTTAGATTTTTTTTTTTTTTGTGGAAACAGATGTGTTCATCAATAGTATTAGAGAATTGGCAATGACTCCAACATGCCCCCTCAAGATGGCGCCCGAACTTTTTTGGGATCAAATACCTGCTTAAGCTTATACCCGCTTGGATGGGGTCCACACACACTTTTTTTAATTCAAAGCATTTTGGGTTGGATCGGAATTTGGGGGACCAATAACTCACATAGAGCTCTGATACTATATTAGATAGTATGGACATTCATCTCAAAATCAATTGATAATGAGGAGAGTAACCCATATCTCTTTTAAAGGTGTTAAAGAATCCTCACCTTTCTAAAGTGATTGCTACAAGGTGAGTATCTCCAACAAATAGCAAGATGCTCGTGTAAAAGTAATCCATGAAAATGAAAATTAAGAAGTTCAGAGGAAAGGGAGGGAACTGAACCAAAAAGATGTCGAACGACTCCTAAATGATTTTGGCAAGTCAAGTTAATCTCAAACTGAAATTATCAACGTGAATTGGCAAAAAGAAAGGAAACTAATACCAAAGAGAAAAACATCACAACTGCAGCATTATGAACAGAAAAGGAAATCAACACTAGAAGAGTTGTTGTTCATCCAATAACAATCGATCTTGTTACATAGATGATAGCATCAATTCAAATCAAATGTCCAATCAAGAAATTAATCTTGATAAAACGAGTTCAGCTCCAAGCCTTTTCTCTCACAACCAAAATATGAAAGTAAATGATTTTCAAGAAATCTTAATCAAGCTACAATCCAAGAAAGAGAAAGCATCTACAGTAACTACATAAGAATTAATTCGCTAACCAACCGTCGACAATGCATTTAACAACTCCAAAACTAAATTCTCAATGAGCGATAGATATCATCGACATCAATAATGAAACACCAAAGCTACGTAGTTGAACTGAAAACTCCAAAAAGAAACCCTAAAAACAATCAGAATCATACTTCGAAGAGATCTAACTATACCTTTGATCGTCCTATCTGAAGTTTTCCGCAGTGCTCAACGTCCATCCATGGTGGTTCTGCAGACGTTTTGGCGCCAAAAAATGTGTTACTGGATCAGACGCGTCGAAACAAGCTGATCGTTAGAGACTAGAATTCAATTGGGCCGTGGGCCGTGGTCTATGGGCTCGAGCTTTTCTCTCACCTGTTTCCAGAAACGTAAACATCGTGAATTACATTTATTATTAATTTATTTAATCATTATATATTTTTCGCGAGTTCTTTTTTTTTTTAGAGAAGTTAAAAAATCTCAACAACCTCATCGACCCAATTTAATTTGACCGATTGAGTTTAATTATCAATTTATTTGAATTGAATTAGGTTAATTTGTGAATTAAATTAAAATTAATTTTTATTCAACCTAAACCAAATTTACTATTCTTTTCTTTAATATTTTTGTACTACAACAACTTTATATGCATTTATTTATTTTATTTTATTTTATTTTATTTCTTCAATGTTTTTTTAACTTTTTATCTTCCAATTTTTTAAAAATATATTTTAAGATTTAGAGAACTTATTTTTCTTAATGACTCAACTTAATCTAAAAATATATAAATAGAATTTAATTGGTCTAATACATAGCACTACACATGTTTAATTTAAAATTTTGGGTTGTTGTATGGCGTGACTGTAATATAAATTTGAAAAATGTTTAAGTCTTTTGAATTTCTATTAATTTTTTATAGATATCCTAATATCAAATGTTAAATCTAACAAACTCTATCAAATATTTTAATGGATTAAGAGTTTTAAACACATTTACACTCGAAAAGTTAATTATCTCAATAAAGTCATAAGAAGTGTTAAAATTATATTTGAAAAATATATATATATCATTATTGAGGACGAGAAAATTGAAACAACCAAATACCATTTTATAATAGTGAAGCTAGTTCCAACGAAGACAAGGTGTGATAAACTCTTGATAATTTCAAAATAAAATGATATGAAATTAAGAATAAATTTTAGATCATATTTTTCTTCAAATCCCATCCGATAATTGGAGGCTACGCTGAAATGTCGACTACAACTAAAATCAAGAATGGAGTGCAAAAGCAAAAGCAAAAGCAAAAGGCAAAAGTTAGGGTAAGTGTGAGAAAAGCATAATTGTTTGACCCCGCTCTTGTTGATGTGGAAAATTCACTCCTCACGAGACAAAAAAAATAAGACATAACCTTTTATAATTATTGGATTAAGACATTAACTTTTTAACCCACTCACAATGTCATAAATAAAACCGACTTATAACCGAATGGATCAGTTCCGCAATAGTTGCATTGTTTGATTGTAAACCAGTTCAATACCAGCGTTACAAATTTGATCTCGAAAATCGATATTTTTCTTCCTCCTTCAATGTGTCCTCAAAAAATAAAAAACAAAACGAACTTATATTTTCACTTTAAATTTTTTTTATTAAAAAAAATTAAATAATATGATATTTCACTTCAAAATCAATTGATAGTAAAAAAAGTAATTCATATTTTTTTATAACGTCATCATCTTTTTAATGTGTGACAAGATAATTATCTCAAACATACAACTTAAGATTGTGCAATATTAGGAAGATCATCTTATATTAAATCCGAATTTGTGGACCGAAATATTCGTTTTTGCTTACTCGTTAGAGTTGCATCCAAATTTTTTAGATCAAATATCCATTTAAGTTTATGCTTGTTTAGGTAGAATCCAAATCATCCGCTTAGATTTTACCTGTTTGGGTCGAGATCGGAATTTTGAAGTTGATAATTCTCACATGAAACTCTCATATAACTCTAATATCATATTAAATAATTTAGAGTTCCATGTCAAAATCAATTGATAGTAACAGAAATAGTCTATACAAAAATTCATCATTTTTTCAATGTTGGATAAGATGAGGATCACGAACAAAAAAAAAACTTTATATTTTAATACGAAAGTACTAAGTAAAGTCATTTTTAGGTTGGTTCAAGTTTTAAAAGGGAAATTAAATTGAATGGTAATTAACGTATATTTTCTATTTGAAATCGTACATTTGAATCATTTAATTCTAAATATTTTTGTTGTAGTAAATAAAGATGTATAAATACAGTTTAAAAAAAAAACCAATCACAAATTTTTGCATTTGTGAAATTTTCATATTTTTTTTGTCTTATAGGTATTTAGAGTCTTTATATATTTGTGTTTAATTTTAAAAAGTATCTAGTAGATCGGTCAGCTTTCAACAATGTATATAAGACTTTGTTTGGTTTGTAGGTTGGGATCCAAATTCCCTAAAATCTGAATTTCTTAGAATTGTAATTAAATTCTCTTGAATCTTGATTATTGTGTTTGGTTTGTTGTATAAATATTCCAAAATAAAAAATGTTTTTTGGTTTATTTAAAAGATTAGGTTTCTAAATTGTCGGGTTTCAAACCTCCAGAATCAAATTCCACACTTTGTACATTTACCAAACAATGGTTTTTAAATCTTTGGATTCTAAATCTAAACCCATATATTCTAAACGGTTAACTAAACAAGGCTTAAAGGTGTTCCTAACTTCTAAACATATCAAGTAAGTCTTCTATCGGGAAAAAATAAAATAATCAAATAAAAATCACGTCTTGACGCGTCTAATAATTTCTTGAGATATTGAACATTTTTTTAATTAATGAATTTGTCTTACAATTTAATGTTGTATATGATAAATAAGACATTAAATTTCTAATTTTGTGTACAAAAAGTTTGTGAATCTTAAAATGCTGATTAAATTAATAACCTAGTAATTACACCATTGAAATCAAGAGTTATCAAACACTAAGATATATATAATTTAAACAAAAAAGGAAAAGGGGTCAAAATCAAAAGATAGACATGCCTATTGCATCAAATTAAATTGTGAAAATATTTTCATTCCAATTAATAAAATGTACTTTTTTATTGCATAATAATAATAATAACAAAAGGCTTTCAATTTGCAAAAAGTATGATATTAAATACTTTAATATAGCCACTATTGAAGCAAATTGTTTGGAGTTGGATGGTGACTTTTAGCAGCCACACTTGTGTAGATATGCCAAAGCATTTGAGATAAGCAAATGGTTTGGGTAAGATTTGAACCAAGTCATTTGGATCATATTTGAAATTTAAAATTAAAAAAAGTAATTTGAGAATTTTAAAATTATGCCTAGGAAAGTTCCTTTTTGCGACTTTAAATATATTTAACAAACCCTTTTGACTCTAACCAAATAATTTAATGAATTATACACCACATTAATATACTTTTTAAAATATAATATTACTATTCAAATAAAATAACATATAGACAAATTTGAACTTTGAAAGGAAAAAAAAATGTATCCATGCTTTTAACGAATTTCTCGTTTAAAAAAGAGTAGGAATTTTCGTCCTTCGTCACCAAGATAGTGATATGAAGCTGTAAATACTCTCAAATCAGCAAATAAATATTCTTATTTTAAAAATACATGTTCTTTTTTTTTTTTGAAAAAAAAAAAAAAAAAAAAACATGTTCAATTAAGTAATTAAGTTTATTTTTATTTTATCAAATTACAATTACAATTTCCTTGTCTATTTTTTAGCGCAACGAGAGTCTATACTCTAAAATGTTTCTAATAGATAATAAGGCTTCAATGTTGTATTTAATAGTAGGGGTGATAATGAAGATCGAAAACCGACAAAATTGAATCGAACCAAATCAATTTATTGGATTGGTTCAGACTTTTTACATAATATTGGACATAATGGTTTTTATTTGGAGAAAATCGAAAGTTATTGGATTTGATTGATTTCTATTTGTAAAAACCAATAAAAATCAAACCGAACTAATATTAATTTATTTACTTTCATTTTTATATTTATATGTTAGTTTAACTTTTTATTGGTAAATGACTAATTATTTTTGTTTAATTTAATTATAAATTATGAGGATTTTTTTTTTAAACCAACATTAAAATATGGATTGGAAGTAAAATAGTAAAAAATAATTAAACCGTAGGGAACCGAATCGAAGAAAATCGAACCAATGATTTTATTCTTTATTGGACATCGGTTCAGTTTTTCTTTTTGTGAAATCAATTGGATCGGATCGGTTCTCGGCTTGGCTTAAAAACCGAGGAAAATCGAACCAATGATTTTGCCTTGTATTAGACATTGGTTCGATTCTTCTTTTTGTCAAATTGATTAAATCGGTTTGATTCTCAATTTGACCTGAAATCGAAGAAAACCAAACCAATATCACTCATATTTAATAGAC
Organism: Sechiopsis laciniata; assembly: GCA_037833695.1. Lineage (NCBI taxonomy): Eukaryota > Viridiplantae > Streptophyta > Magnoliopsida > Cucurbitales > Cucurbitaceae > Sechiopsis > Sechiopsis laciniata. The sequence goes on from JBBMKA010017502.1 coordinate 20,896, forward strand.
TGTTCGATTTTCAATTTTGTGTTATTTATTATGAAAAAAATTAAAAGATAATAAATTTATTAAATATTTTAAAGTTCAAAACTCTATTAAATATAAAATTTAAAGGCCAACGAAAGCAACAACGCAATTGATTTTATAAGTGTGAAGTCTTAGTTAAAAGGTCACGAATTTAAATTTTCAATGAAGAAAAATTTATAAAATTCAAAGTTTAGAAATTTGATATATACTTTTTAAAGTAGAAGATAAATAGACAAACTTCAATATTTATAAAGTTATAAAGTAATAATCTTTGAACCGTTTCTAATTCACATTTATTCTAATGAAGTTTTCTGAAAAAATTGGCTTGCCACTACTTTAGGTGAATCAAACTAGGGGGTGATTGAATTTAGGGGTTGGGAGACGAGAGGAGTGGAAGGTATCTCAACACTGTGTTTGTTCTTTGTACATTATAACTTTTTCCTGCATCTCATCAAATTTATTTATTCCTATCAAACTTTAAATCAAATCTCATTACAACAAAATATATATATAAAATAAAAATCTTTCACAAATTTTTTTTTCAACACTTCCTTTCCAAAACACAAATCTCCCAAAAATTTTCTAATATCTTCTCTTCAAAACATCAATTCTCAAACAAATATTTTATCATTCCAAATTAATTCACTTCCTCTTCCTCCTCTCTCAAACTCCAAAATTAATTATTATGGCAAATTGAATCAACTAGCATGAATATGGGTTTTGGAGAGGAAGAGATGAGGGAAACAACCCCTCTTTCCATCATTTCTTTCTATATTATTCTCTCACTTAAATATCTTATTTAATTTCTTATTCAAACTCTTCATTTCAACATTTCTTTTAAATATATTTTTAAAAATAAATGTGTGATATATTATTGTATTTTTTTATAGAATTAATAAATAAATATAACTTTTTAACCTTTTAAAAAATATTTACAAATTGTTAATATTCTGTAGATTTAATTTTGCCAAAAAAATAAATTTACCATTTATATGATATAAAATAATATAAGTTTGCAATTTTTTAAGTTTTTTTAAAATTAAATCAATAATATATATATATATATATATATATATATATATATATGAGTTTCAAAAAAGCAACTCATCAACTATATGCTAAGCATATCTCAATTTTCATATTTCAATGTATTAAGAAAATAATTCAAATTCTAAACTGTCTGTTATATTAATATATATTAAATAAAAAAGAAATAAAATATATAATAACAAAATAAAATATATAAAGAAAGAGTAAAAGAAAGAAAAAAATATACATACATATATATACATATATACATACACATATATACATACATATACATACATACATACACATACATACATATACATACATATATATACGAACAAAAAAAATGAAAAATGAATAAAAGTGAAAGAAAAAAATACATACATATATATATACATACATACATATATACACATACACACATACATACATACACACATACACACATACATACACACATACACACATACATACATACACACATATATACATACATACATACATATATACATACATACATACATATATATACATATATATACATATATATACATATATATGTGTGTACATATATATACATATATACATCTATATATACATATATACATCTATATATATATATATATATGTATAAATATATGTATATGAACAAAAAAAATGAAAAATGAATAAAAGTGAAAGAAAAAAATAGATTAAGATGAAGAAAGTATAAAAAAAATGTTAGCCATAAATTAGAATTGTACTTAGATAATAAAAATTTTGAGGACCAAAATTTAATAAGATACTAACTCATTTAATAAAATATGTGTATTTTAAAAATTTTGGTAGCATATTAAGTTGACAATTAATAGATAAATAGTTTGTTTCTAAAAAAAAATAATAATCATCATAATCATAATATATTATGATAAAAAATAAATATGAATAAATTAGTTAAAGACTAATTACATATAAATATTATTTATATTGAAATGTAGATTATAATTATGATAATAATTTTGTTAAAGTTATTAATGAAATTTTTCCTTAAAAAAATTATCCATTATATAAAAAAGTTAATTATAATATATATAAATTTAGAAAAAGAATTATAATAAGTTTTACAAAAGTTTTAATTACACAATAACTACGATAATTATGTAATCATTACTAAATATAACTCATTTTATAAAGTATAAAGATTTTAAATTAATATATATAGTAATGTGTATATTTTGAAACTTTCATTAATTTATTAAGTTGACAATCAATAGATAAGTATTTCATTACTAAAACAAAACAAAATTATTTTATAATAACAAATTAATATGTCGATTATTTTAATTCTTTAATGAATAATGGCATATGACTATTATTTATATTAGTATGTATGATAACAAATTTTTTTTTTTTTAAGTTATTAATGAAATTAATATGAAATTGAAAAACGTTAATTATAAAAAATATATATTTTTAAAGTTTAGAAAATAATTGATGTTAATTTTTCACAAAAGTTTCAATTACACCATAATTGTAATAATTGTGAAATCATTATTGTATCAATAAAAAAACATTGCATTAATCTTCAAATATCAATTTTACAAAATTTGTTTTTTCTCCGATCTCTTTTACAAGTATCTATATTCAAATATAGTTTTTCTGCAATCTCTCCTACAAACATCCATATTTAAACAAAGTTATCCTACAAACATCGATATTCAAACAAGATTTTACTACAATTTCCAAACACCATATTCAACAAAAAAAATTTCTTTTAAATCACTCGATGTTTCCTCTTCCTCTCCACTTCCCTCAAGCCAAATATATCCACTTCCCTCCAACCAAATAGCCCCTAGAAGGATTGGGCGAAGGAAAATTAAATGATAGAAAATTAAAAGATCAACATAACACAAATTAAAAAATTTATGGACTCTGTTCTTTTTCTTTTTCCTTTTTTATTTAAACAAAAACTTTATGGACTCTAATGTATAACTTTATATTTTAATTAATTTATAAAAACAGTTGGCTTTCTGTACCCAACAAACACTATAATGTTAGTTAAGTTTGAAAGGTGTGTTTATCAATTTGATGGAAAAGTTTGAATTGTGCATTATATGGTCAAATCTGTAACCGAATCATTTAAAGAATATTCTGGAAAAATAAATAAAAACTCGAGGGTTGTTCATTGAAGTAGTTGGAATAAGTTGATTTTACCATTTTTAGTTTTTTTTTTTCCAACCTTGTCCATAGCCCCTATTATCTATTGTTTTCTTCTAGAATAATATTACTAAATCATTTAATAATTTTAAAAATTAGAGAATGGTCTAATATTAGCCATCAATTGATGCATGAACATAATATTAATATTAATAAAGCATTGCTTAAAAAATCGAGTAGAGCAAAATATAAATACCGATGTTCTTATAAAATATTTTTGTTATATAGTTAGTAATTAATACTTATTAATTTCTCAAATGTTTTGAAGAAGAAAACAATCTCTCTAATGACTGATTTTTTTAAAGGAAAATCATCAAATTCAAAAAATAATTATAAATATGATCATTTTTTAAAAAAATTTAACAATAATAGTCATAGGTATTAATAAAAATACAGTATTAATAATACATAATATTGTAAGAATATACAATAATGTATTAATAATATATAAAACTGTATTAATAATACATAATAATTTGATTTAAAAAAATAATAATAATTATACATAATAATATACAATATTGTATCAATAATAAATTATATTATATTAATGAGTATTAATTATAATTGTCATTTTTTAATATTCTTTAATAATTAATAATACATTTTTTAAATTTAAAATTTGTACAACAAACATGAATATTATTAACCAAAAAGAGAACATCATCTATCATATAATAACTAGTTGGTTAAGAGTTTGAACCTCAATTATTGTTAAATTAAAAAATATTAATATAAGATTTGATTATATAAAAAAAAAAAAATTTATGAATTTGGCCTTTTTTTATATAACAATATTGAACGAAGAGAGATTCAAACTTATAATCTCATGATTATATGGTTGTATATAATGTCTCTGTTTTGTTGACCTATGAATTTGACCTTTAATTTTAAAAAGCCATGTATTTATGTAAAGAAAATATAGTTGTAATATAGTTAACTTTATATAAACGATTCAAAAATATAGAAAAA
>JBBMKA010017541.1:0-22544 GCA_037833695.1 Sechiopsis laciniata
AATCTCTGTGGAGATCAATAATTTACTTATTACTTGCTGCAATCTGATCACGTATACTAGTGTGTGGCGATTCCAAAGCCACACTTAGCAATAAGTTAAACTTAGAATCCATTCATTACGTAGTTATATCGGAACGAATAACAACCAGTCAATGAGTAAACTATTTTTCAAACAGACTCAGGCGTATTGGAAGTACATAGAGAAGAGAGACATAGCATTTTTCAAAGCCCTCTAAAGTCTTGTCCCACACTGCATTCGCCTCTCTGCATTCCCTAAAATCCTCAAAACATCCAAACCAGATGATACCACTTTCAGCGGCGCTTAAAGTTTTCCTCATGTATGCTTATCCAACAAGTTTAGTTTTCATTTTGTTACTGTAGATTTCAATTAGTTATGTTGTGTTTTTATCTGGAGAGACAAAGGTCTCTAATTTACAATTGTTATTATATATATTAATATTTTTAGAACGTGTGTTGGTGTTCTGTACTTTTGCGAGTTGATCTTCCTATTTCAGTTTGTGGTATATCTCTTTTAGAATCCATGTTCATTTTATCTATCTTTCATTCCATAGGAAAGAACGAGACACTCCACATCAAAGCCAGATCTTCAGCGAAGCCAGATCTTCATTCCATAAGAAAACAACGAGACACTCCACAAGAAACTATCCAAGCTCTTGATGTTGTTTTGAGAACAAATCTATATTTCAAGTTGGTTTAACTTGCAACACTTTGTTTATTATGTGTTATTGAGTAATGTATGAAGGGGTTGTAATTTCATTTCATTATTAATTTATTAGGTATACAGTTGTGGGAAAGTCATTTCAGGCAGAAATAAACCGGGGGCCACAATTTAAAATATATATTTTTTTAATATTTAGTGGCGGGCCCAAACGATGATTGGCATTGTCCATAATAAAAATCTTCGATGATGGGCAATACCCGACATAAAATACTGTTGTCATCGTTATTTTAACCTAGAAACTACCTGACATTAAACACTTATTATGTCGGGCGGTAACAATGACGGGTAACTAATTAATGACGGGCGTGGCTCGTCATGGAACACGGGCATCAACAAATTTCATCCTTCTTTTAGAAATGGTTTGGTCAATTATGAGTTTTGCTAGAGATGTCCATTTTTCCTATAGGGAAGGAAAGAGTGAGTAGGGAAAAATTAATGGCGAGCTAAACGAGAAAAAGGAATGTACTCTCCATCCATATTTTCTCGATCCCCACCTACATTTTCTATTCTATTAAAAAAAACAATTCTCTTTTTTACCTATTTAGTCTTTAGATAAGATTTTAAAAAATATATAAATATCTTTTCAAATGAGTATTTTTCTTCAATAATTAATTTTATAGTTGAAATTTAACTGATATTTTCCCATAAAAATTAAATTAATTAAAAATATTTATAAAAAGATTAAATGAGAAAAGATTCTTTGACAATCCTCGCCCCCATCCATGCAAAAAAGTAAATTTCACGGGGACAAAGATTGTTAGAGAGTGTGCCTTAAATGCCTAGTAGTTTGTAATTAAAGAAAATTTATCATATTCAGTTGTAATTAATAAAGAGTTATTAATTATTATTTATTATTATTACATTTTACATTATCTAATCAAACGTATTAATTAGATTAGTCGTGTTAAACCCGAAGTAATTATTATGAACGATTGGACAAGTATGTGGGTCATACAAGTGGATCTACGTCCAATTGGATAGCCTAAACTTTTCAATAATATATGGTTTTAGGTTGGGCGCCTCATCCTAGTGACACTATTGGTACGACCTGCTTTGCAAGAGTTGCGGACAACCTGATCCTAGTTGTTCATATAGAGACATATTAGTAAGGGTGCATATGCAAAAGAATTTTACATAAGACCAGCAAGAAACACTTGATTTGTCTAGTAAGTCCATTATATATGAGGATCAATATTTTAGTAGGATGATCGTATGCTAGCACGATCTCAATCCTAAGTGAGTTGTGAACTTCTTCTTGTGAATGCGTCCTTTGATGTGTATGGGTGAGAACAGTCAACGATGCTAGTTCAATTTGTCTCACACGTTGGGGATTTTCGTAGTGAGTAGGCGGGGACGCAATGTCAAAAGATGAAATCCACTCACTCCCTATTCTTATGGAAGTAGAGGAGTTGTTCTCTTAATAACTGATTCTAGGACTTGAACAAATGGTATCCTCCTCTTATTAACCACAGAGGATACTAATTCATGGTTGGTCCATGAACAACTTGTTCATTAGAGGCATTAGTAACACTTAAGGAGAAAGATATAATTACAAGGGTAAAATGGATATTTGGCCCAAATGTGAATTACGAACAACACGTGAAAGATCATATAGCAGATAACTGATATTATATTTGTGGACATAACTTGTCCTACAATGCGAGAGAGGTTAGCACCGACCTTTAGTGGAATAAGTCTATTGTTAATTAATAGAGATTAAATCCTGGGTGATTTAGCTTCCAATCTATAGATCCATAGGTCTTTGGGTTAGCTCACATTTACCGATACACTAATAGGTATGAAGAATTAGTTTGAATGGTTCGAAGTAATTAATTAATATGTTAGACATATTAATTAAGGGGATTTAGTTTAATTTATTAAACTAATTTATTAACTAATATACTAGATATATTAATAGATTAATATTTATTGGATAAATATTAATTGAAGAGAGAATTCATTATTATACTTGATATATTAATAGACTAATATTTATTTGATAAATATTAATAGTAGATAGAGCTAATTAATATATTGAAAATATTTACTGGATAAATACTTATTGAGGAAATTATTATTATATGAGATATATTAATAAAAGATTAATTGATTGATTAATTGCATGACCTCTTCCTATTTAATGGGAAGAGTCAGAAAAGTCTATAATTAGAGACCCTGGGTTTCTAGACTCCACACTCTAACACTCTTGACCTAGCCTCTTCAAGAGCTCTATCTTTCCTCCAATAAAAGTCTCCCACTAGGAGATCATAATTGGTGTAGAGAATAGTCTGGAAGACTATTGGAGACCATTCAAGAAGATCCATGGATAAATCACTCACATTATAGGCATTGGAGATAAAAACTTGTCAAACTTGATTAGAGATGTCATTCAATGTGAGTATTTGAGTTTCATAACAAACAACTATCACTTAGGAAATTAGCATATAGTTTAATTGCATTAATCAAATATTAAAATCTATCTTTGCATGATTTTATGCTTTCGTTGGGCATGCCTCACAATTTCCAACAGTTTTCAAACCGTATTAGTGTACATTGACTCCATTTCGAGGTTCATGGCTTTAATCCATTCCTCATTGTCATAATCTTCCTTTTTCATTCTCAAACACAATGGATCTTCCAGGTTATCCATTATGACGTTTTGTGCCTCCAAGACACTGAAATAGGTAACTAAATTATTTCTAATCCACCCACTGCATCGTGGCATGCGTGATTCCTGACTAGGCAAGATGTGACCATCAAACTCATGGTTTCATCAATTACTCTAGCTAATGAACTTTAAACTTCCAATGCTAGTAAGAAATCAACAACCCTTGTTGATTTTCCTACAACAATCCTGATTGTAGTTGTAGCACTATATGAAGATAATTCCATCAACACCACTACATTTTGAGTTTTATGGTCTCTAACATAATCTTCTTCTAGGAACATGGCATTTCTAGAGACAAACACCTTGTTCTCTTTGGGACTATAAAAGTACACTTCCCTCATTTCCTTCGGGTAGCCTATGAATAGGCATAACTTCAAACGTAGTTCACTCTAGGGAATTATATATAGATTAATAAATGTAGAATTTGTAAGTTCTATACAATTCAATTAATCTACAAATAGACATTTTATTCTCTTAAAGGGCTACGACGTCATTCACAGTAAGGTTATGGTTTTATAACAAACAACTATCACTTTAGTGAATTGCATTTAGATTAATTGAATTAATCAAAATTTAAAATCAAGGTTGCATGACTTTTATTATTCTCACACTTCCCATAAGAATGCAAGTAATTACAAACAAAGATTACATTTGGTGGCAGGGATGGAGATGGGAAAGAAATTCTCTTACCTTGCCTCGCCCTATGGATATCTTTAAGCTTAGCTTCACTTCCAATGTCGTTATGGGTTCATGCATTAAAGGTTGCATTACACATACTTAACATGATTCCTTATAATACTGTCTCAAAGATGCCCTATGAGTTATGGAAAAGTCGTAAAGATAGTTTACGATATTTTAGGATTTGGGGGTGTTCACCCATGTGTTGAATGCAAATCTAAGGAAATTGAAGAATGTATACCTATTTATAGGTTATCTTAGGAAATAAGAAGCATATGCTTTTACAGTATTGAGGAAAAGTAGGTGTTTGTTTCGAGAATTTCGACGTTCCTAGAGAAGAACTACATAAGAGACCATAAAACTCAAAGTGAAATAGTTTTAAGAGAATTAACTTCCATTGAAGTTATTGACACAACAACAAGGGTTATTACATGTGGATCAACAAGAGGTTTTACAGACAATTAGCCAGGGTTGTTGATGGCTCACTCGCAAAAGTTGCTAGAAACTAATCATCAAGAGTTGTTGATAATTCTATGGGATCTAAGTGTCAGGTTCCACCTTTTGCCTTTTCTTTGCCTTTATTCACATAATATCCTTCATCTTTTTCTCTAATGTTCACCATTTTTTTTCTTTATTTTTATTCTCTTCATGATATTCTCCTTCATTAGCTTGTTGATGACTCTAAATAATAGCATTATTTAGGCCTCTTTACTATCGCATTTTAGTTCTTCTAAGAGAAATCATCACATGATAAAGAAGAAAGATTGTTAAAAATTTATAGATAATCGCATAGGTTACACATGGTGGGCAAAAAGCATGCGCATGTAAAAATAGGATTAAAATGCAGTGAGGTTCAGCAAGATATGTGCATTTAAGCATAAAGGTGTTGCGAATCAAGGACTCGCTAATGCGTTATTAATATTGCATGAACAAAAGCATCTTGCATTGCATCTAGGAGAAGAATGCGCTGTCAGTCTTGGCAAGGATCAAACAAATAAGGAAACATTTGCGGCACGACACAGATTGTGTGATTAACAGAACATTATTGGAAAATATTGTCAATTGAATAAATCAACCAAGAGATCCTCGCAAAGATTGAACGTAGCCTGTTAGAAGCCAAAGAAGCCTATAAATAGGAGAAGGATCGATGACCAAGGTGTGCTGGTTCTATTGGGGATTACCATTGATGGATTGCAAGGCCGTCAAGGTCTCGCTGGAGATCTCAATGATGTCTATTAGTCTGTAAACCCTAATAAATTAGTACCATGGTGTCTGTTGGTAGAAGAATTCGTTAGTGATAACGACGTTGCCTTCAACGGCCCATTTATTATGTTTATCTTTACTCTTCCTTAGATATAACTTTAATGCCTTTTGTTGTAATTAGTAGGAATAATTTGTAATGCCTATTTGAATTAATCTTATGCATAATTGTTTCAGAAATGATCGTCTGTTTCATTCATGAGTATCCTTAGTTTAAAGAAGCATCGTTAGGAGAAGTATGGAATGATAATAGCTACATAAACTTAGGATAACAAGGGATATGCTAGTAATTTTGGCAGTTGTTTTCATTAGCAATGATCGACTGACAATCCATCTGTAGCTTTCTTGATGCCTGCCTTGGGAAAGGAAGCGACAAGAGCTTAACCCAACCACAATCGCTAGGTGATGACAGTCTTACGCATCTTTAGAGTCGAGTTAGGAATGATTGCTCACTAATCGCATGCACAAATTTGTTCAAAATTGCAAACTCGCAGTCAATGTACTGGTGAGTTACTATTAAGTGTTCCGAGAGGGAGCTTATAGCATGTGTTAACATTCTCGCCATTATTTATTAGGAATCAATTTGGTTGTTCCCAGTCACTCTCACTTAGTTAGTTTATTTATTCAACATTCCATTTAAAACTCAAACCAAATAAAAAACCAACTCTTTTACTATTCTGCACTGACTCTTAAGATAGTAATTGTTAATTACTAATTCCCTGTAGAGAACGATAAAATAAATACTTATCACTTGCTACAAATTTTGACTACGTATACTTGCACAGTATGCGATTCAAAGGTATAAGATCTTAGCGATAATTCTTAGCTTAGAATTAATTAATTAAACATTTATACCACAGCCGAAACCACGGTCACTTATCTTCTTAGTTGTTTCTCAAAGCCCCATGTTTATTGCAAATTGAAGAAAGAGGAGTTTGACCACATGGTTAAAAGAGATAATGAATCTCACTCTCTCAATTTTCTAAATTCATATGAATGTACTTGACTGATATTTTTGGTACAATATATTTATATTGATTTATTCTAAGTTAAGATATTATTACGAATACCCTATGTGATGACTCTCAAATGGAGCCAGTATTTATAATGTTTTAGAGTCATTATTTGGTATTCTTATAGAAAATCTAATGTGAAAAGGTGAAAATAAAGATTAAAAGGTGAAAATGGCTAATGCGTATGCATTAGAGGAATAATTGGAAAAATATGCATTATAATGCTAAACGTTGAAATCATACTTTAAATGCATATTTTGGGAATGGCTTATGCTAATCAACAGTTTTATAGGAATTGCGATACAGAGTGAGAGCTGGATCAAGTGGTGCGAAATGATAAGGATCAAGGCGAAGTAGAGAACTTGATCAGACCATACGATCAACAAAGAATCATGCAGAGCTAAATCATGCAATAGTAGCAGTTCGGAAAAGACGCTAAGTCACACACAAGAAAATAAGAAAAGAATCAAGTGAAGGCGATTGTTGACTAAATAGACAACTATGAGACAAATTGCGGAAATCATGAGATTTATACCTTAATTCACATAACGAGATTGGCAAAATTAATCAGCATCTATTGTGCTAATGTAGTTGCCAACCCAAACCAAGAAGATTCGAGAAGATCTAGAAGGAGTTTATAAGAAGGAACCATTACAATCATTACAGGAGAACCCAAAAGAGTTCGCCACCACTTTATTTATTTTGTTTTACAAACTCATTATTGCATTTAAGTAATACTGTTTTCAGCATGTTATTTTTCATGTTGTTATTTGTGTTTCTTTTTTGTGCTATGAACTAATTTCTTTAAGTCTAAGTTATGGAAAAATGGAATAGCTTACATATGTGTTAGATAGATCTAGGGAGGAAATAACCAGAGGATGTTAGCTAGGTTTTTAACTTAATAGTAAATGTCGACTGGCCATCCACACGTGCTAATAGGTTATAAATTGAAAGAGGAAATGACCTAAGGCTAGTTTGCATGTTTAGTAGGTTAGTATTAAGTCTTTCATACTTTACATTAGAGTTTAGGAATAAACGTGTAACTATTGCATACATTGCGCCCATTATCATTACATTGAATTGCAATGGAAGTTGGACTCAATGCGAGCGAATGTGGAAGCAGACGTTTGTTAGGCGAAGTATGATAGTTTTTCCTTACTGCATATTTCGTTCTAATACTGTGAACGCATTCCATGAGTAACCTAGTTGCTCCTTATTCTCTCAAATCGCATATTTACATCACAATTTATTTTCTTTACTTTATGCAATCACAAACCAATCACACCCAAACCTATTCGTTACTTTCTTTTCTTTTATTTACTAAACATCATCCTTGATAAATCACAGTCCCTGTGGAGATCGATAATTTACTTATTACTTACTACAGACCACGTATACTTGCACGAGTGTGAACTAAAAATCACACGAAGCAACCTAGTGTTTTGCATATACCCAGTCAACTTTTTTGCGCCGTTGCCGGAGACTGTGTCAATTTATTAAGTGTTTTTTTATTATTTAGAAAAATTTTATAAAAAAACAAAAAAAAGAGAGAAAAATCTCTTGTTTCAAACATTTTAGTATGATCTGTGCATGAGCATAACTCTCTTGATTGATCCCGAAACTGAGCAAACTCTCTGTTGGAGAAGGCTAGAGCAGAGAAGAAGTAAACAAGAGAGGATGGAACCAAATGCACAACATCACCCTAGAGTGATTGATCCACCTATTGTTGCAGGTGTAGAAGCTGTAGCAGGAGCAGGTGCAAACCTTAATCCCCCCAGTCTAGGTTGTGGATGAAAGAGACAGAGTCATGAGGACTCAAGCGGGAATGTTGCATCACGTGGCGTATCTAGGTATAGTTAAACCAAACGGTGCAGGTAGTCGTCCCATTCTTACTGATAATATGTATAACATGCTTAAAGTCAGTGATGATTTTTGTGGTTTACCTTTAGAAATCTGCATCAACATTTGCGAACCTTCTTGGGTATTAGTGATGCTAACGAGGAAGTCGGTGTTTCTCTAGAAGACACCCGACTTTTTATGTTCCCTTATTTATCAAAAGATAATGACTAGATACTGAGTAAACACGCTGCCGCGTGAGTATACTTAGGAATAAGTTACCGAAAGTTTTTTGGCAAAATACCCTACTTCATGAAGTATGAACTTTAGACAAGAGATTACTAGCCTTAGGTAAAAGGAAGATGAAACCATAGGAAGAGCATGGGAATGGTACAAAGAGCTTATAGCGAAGTGTCCGTACCATGGTTTGTCATATACCCTTTAAATAGAAAATTTTTACAATGGTTTATATGATCAGGACAAGGTGGTCCTCAACGCAACTGTGAGAGAAAGTCTTATGGAGAAAAGCTGTAATGAAACTCACAAGATTATCGAACAACTGCCAAAAATTCCAGACCCAAACTAAGTCAAGGAAGAACTCAAGGGCAAACACTACGTAAATTAGAGCTTAGTGCCATGGCCACAATGCAAGTGCAGCTTGCTATGCTCACTAATTCAATGAAAAATATCTAAATGACTGCACCCTAGAAGGCTCAGAATGCATCGGCCATTGATCATATAACCCCCGACTTCTATGTACTCTGTGGAGGTGTGACAAGAAAATTCCATGTGCTAATATATTCGTACAGTAATTCATTTGGAGTTAAACTTATCGCTAAGTATGCCTCGGAATCGTTTACGCGCAAGTATACGTAGTCGGAATGCAGTAAGTAATAAGTATATAATTTTATCTATCCCACAAAGATTGATGTCTAGAATTAATATTCAACAGGCAAGAGTTGTGCAGAAAAGTTAATGTATGGGCTGAAGATGGTTGTTTATTTTTGTTCTTGATGCTAATAATAAAATGATGCACATGCTAACAGTAATAAATATAAATGCAATGAGTAGTGACAAATAGCACTTGTAGAAAATATTAAGAGCGCGGAACTAGTTATTGAATTCCTCGCTTCTCTCTACCAAAAAGTACTTACGCACTTAATGATTTACGGCAGAATCAGCTTTTGCTGCGAACTCCGTACTTATCTCGAGGCGACGCGAGTAGTAGTGAGGTTATTCCTAACTCCCTAAATGATGCAAAGACTTGTTTTCAACCTATTGTAGCATACTGGGTCATCATGTAGTTCCTTCTTCCGAACTCACCATAAGTTATATACGTGAGTAGCTAATCGACGCATATGTATAAAATAGTAAATGCAGCAGTGTAAAACTCTCTAACCTACGCTCCTAACATGCTTCTACTCGGGACTATTCATTCAAGACTCCTATAACGCAACATAGCAATAAACACAAGTAAGAAGTTTAAATCAGACGATTTTATTACGACTACTAAATGTTCAAAGCTACAACTACTTTTAAGAAAAATAATACAAACGGAGTTGGCACGGTTGTGAAGTGTGCAGTCCCCTTGTCAACGGCTCCTACGAACATCACCAATTGCTTCTCGCATAGATTGGCTTCTGGCCATCCGACCAGCTGACCTAACCTCGGCTTCCTTCTTGCAATTTATAGAGTTGATTTACTTGGTCAGCAAGCCTAAGTGAACTAGAAAATTCTCATTAATGCAGGATCTCTTGATTTCTGCTGAAATTCATTTGATTGACACCAATTTAATTGTTTGATTGATTCTCTGTTTTCCTTGTTGGTGTGATTCTTCGAACGCGATCGCCTTGTGTATGAGTGAGTCTTTTGTGTGTGTCTCCGTTTGCATTGCTTCGTCCCTCCAGCTTAAGTGTTTAGCATTTCCTGCATTAAATAACCATTTTAATGCAAAGTTGTATAATATTCATACGTAAACCGCGAACTGTGCTTAGAATGCTACTTTATGAATGCATGCTAATTTCCATGTTTTATATTCGTAGTTTCTTGTTAACGCTCATTTATTTCCCTTAATCCTAAGAATAATTCAAACTATTGCAGCCTAAAATATGCTCTATTGTGAGCTATCAAGGTGACCATGTGTATGAATTTTGTAGCAAAAATCCAGCTTTAGTGATGTACATTGGAAATCAAAACTCGTGACCTCAGAATAATCCTTTCTCCAATACGTATAACGCTGGTTGGAAAAACCACCCAAATTTCTCTTGGGGAGGACGAATCACTCGCTACAAACCCACGACGATGAACCAGCCACCACTAACAACATAAAACAATGACATGCGTGTCCCACACTGTGACACCTCTGAGCTCGTCGACGCTACAACTGAGACCCCCATGGCAGAACCCTTGTCGGAGAAAACGGACAAGCACGGTGGCAAAGTTTCAGATGAGCCGGGCGGGGACTCTCGAAATCTAAACCTAGGGCTACTAGAGTTGACGGCTAAATAGTGCCAAGGCCTAGGGTTTTTTGTTCTCAAACAAGGGCATAAATATTTCATCATAAAAGACCAAAGTGCCCTCCCTTTTCAAATTTATTACAAAAAAGAACTCATAACCAAAACTCTAAATTATTTTATTCTTTTAATTCTTAATAAAAAAGGGGGGGGGGGGGGGGGGGGTTTTCACCCCCCCCCCCTCCACCACACCACCCAGCTACAACACCTGCACCATTCCTTATTTTTTATTTTGTAGTTAACTTACTTTGCAATGCCATTTCTTGTTTTCCTTTACTTGTCTCTTAATTATGCTTTATTAGAGTAGAGGCATCTGGTGGGAATTCATTTGTAGAATGCATGCTAGGATTGTGAGTAAGGAATTTTATAATGTTGTTTATAAAACATGTGTGCGTCGATTAGCTACCGACGTCTGCTAACCACTAGTGAACTCGAAAGAGAGAACTGGTAGAAGATCACAACAGGTTACGTTAGGTCGATGTGAGGTCTCTCGCATTATTTAAAGAGTTAGGGATAACCTTCCTAATGCATGCGTTGTCCAAGGGTGAGTACGAAGAATCGCAGCGAGAGCTGGGTTTACCATAAATCATTGATTGCGAAAGTAATCATTAGAATTAGGAAAGCATGACATCTAACTTACCATTATTGCATGATTAGCATCATTCGCATTCGCAATTTCTATCTATGCCTATTTATTTCTCGCACCGTAGAATCATAACAAAAACCAATCAACACCCATTGTCTATATTTCAACACGACTCTTAGATTAGCAAGATTAATTCTAGATATCAATCCCTGTGGAGAATGATAAAATAAATATTTATCACTTGCTACAATTTCGACTGCGTATACTTACGTAAAATGTAATTCGAAGGCATAGGACCTTAGCAATAAGCCTTAGCTCAGAATTAATTAATTGAATATTTATATCACAGCTGAACCGTATCAATATGCTCCCTAGAAAAAATCTCAAGAGCTCATCCAACCTAAAATTACTATAAATTTTCTACGATTGAGCAACGAAAAGGAAGGTGCACTTTGTTTGATTAAATAATAACTATCAATTCATTTAGGTCTTTTTTAGCCATGACTTTTATATCCTTAAAATTTCTCTCATTCGAATATAATCACAATTCATTCATACACATTTCTTAACCCACGATGTAATTTAGAACTTTAATTTGTACGTCAACGAATAAATATGAGATCCTCATTAGCTCATAAGTAGTAAGGGTAAGTGTACGATAGATAATCTTAAAACAATATTCTACTCTTTTTTTTGAAAAAAAACACTTCCATTAAATACCAAGCAAAGCCATATAATCATTCGCCAAAGCAGTGCCAATAACAGGGGGAAGATTCCCCCTTAAAAAATGAGGAATATCCTCGACAGAGAGGAAATGGGCCTTCCAACTAAGATACTCTAAAACCGATTGTTTAGCAAGCACATCCGCTACTTGATTACAAAGTCTATTACAATGTGAGATATTCACAATGCCTAAAGAAACGATTAAATATTGTTTAATATCAACAATAATGTTGTTGAATTTAGAAAAATCTGAGGAGCCATCTTTAATAGCTTCGATGACCTCTGAAGAATTGGACTCCATCAGAATAGGGGGAAAAAAGGAAACACTCAACTCCCTGAAATGAGTAAGCCATTGCCTCAAAGCAATGCCCTCCAAAAATTTGATTGACAGGTTCTTGAAATTTGATCGCCATCTTACCATCTTCGCTTAACCCATCCAATCATGAAACACCGAACCAATTCCCCCTTCCCTAGAGGAGGGTCTGACAGACACATCGACATTCATCTTCCAAAAGCCTTTGGGGGGGCCTTCCATTTGAAATCAACTTTAAGGTTGGGATTCTTAACTGTACCTGTACCAAGAAAAATAAAAGAATTAATGGCATTCTCAATTGTACGCTGAAGGTTATGGAACTCTAAAGGCAAATTTCCATTATGACCCTGATTTCTAAAGTTCCATAAGCTCCAAATAATAATAATTCCTTTAAACCAGTCCACCGTAGGAATTTTATCATACAACCCCTTCCAAAAATCAATCCCTTTGTCCACATTGCATAACGTTTTCCCTGCATCATCAAACTAAGGAAAAATAGACTTCCATGCCCTAATGGACACCTTACAATCTTTAAAAATGTGCATATTTGTTTCTTTACCACGATTGCAAAGGGGACAATACACATTGATGTCAATCTTTTTTTAATAAATGTTTGTCTTGGACAGAATAATATTAGAGAGAACACTTCAAGCCCCCATTTTGATTTTTGGAGGAAGGTTCACCTTCCAAAACTCCTTCTAACATAACGAAGTAGCCTTATCATCAGAAGGGGACTCCTCCTTATAATTCTCAATTTTAAACCCAACATAATAGGCACTTTTGACTGGGAAAATGCCTTTAGACCAATAATTCCATATCACCTCATCATTGGAACCAATCTCACTCAAAGGAGTGTTAACAATGATGTCAGCATTCTCTTCACAAAAAATACTATTGATCAGCTCAACTTTCCAACTATTATTACCCACCATCAACTCCGCAACACATCTAGCTTCCCAATCCCTTCTAACCCCGTCAGCATAGGGGTTTCCTTCTCTATTAATCCAAGGCTCCCTCCCTTTAGTAATATTGTTACCATTCCCCGCCTTCCATCTATACACTTTTTTAAACAACTCACGACCCCAACAAATACCCCTTCAAGCTAAAGAAGGCCTATTGCCAAGAAGGCAGATAAGAAATCATTATTGGTAAAATATTTTCCTTTTAACAACCTATTAAGTAGGCTATTTGGATTACTCGGGATTCTCTAACTCTGCTTTGGAAGCAAAGCTTGATTGAAAATATTAAGATTGCGAAACTCAAGCCTCCTGACTCCTTACTCTTCCCCATCTCATGGCAACTAACCCAATGCATTTTATTTTTATTATTCTTGTAAGGACCCGACCCAAATCAAGGTCTGAACCTAAGTCATTAACTCTAAATGCATGAAAATGGCGTTCAACATCTAGGCCATGTATAAAAACAAAACTACTTCAAATTGATTGTTTATAAACAAGTTTATAAAACATTAAATCCATTAAAAGAATCAAAGGGTACCCAAGAGTCAAAACATAAAAGCTCGAGTAAATATGTATAACTTATCATGCCCCTAAATAGTTCATGCAGAAAGAATAAATTAAAAAACTCTACACAAAGTAATGCAGTATCTAGTGGTACCTGTGGGGATTCCATAGTGGAAATGGTGAGTTTTTGCAAACTCGGTAAGGCTTCCCCAACTCTGGAACAGACATGCATAAGAATACAAACATCAGCAAACAAGTATAATCAGTAACATAACCGAAGGGTGTACAAAACCCAAGCTCCTAGGTGCTAGGTCAAGAAACCTCGTCATTAATGAGCACCTCGCAGAGTGGTCTAAAGATCGCAGACCCTAAGACCAAAAGCTCACAAGAGTCCTCTGACTCGAGAGTAATCTAGCATCCTATTCTAGAAGGATCTGATGAGTCGAGTGTCCTGTTGGCCCCAGGCCTCGTACTCACAGCGAGAGGTGGTGCCACACCAATCACCAAGAAACCATATCAGGCTCATACCACATACCTAGAGAGCTTATGCTACTAGTAGAAACCATATAGGGCCATGAACCTGGCCGGCCGACCATCTACGAAAGTCCTGCGGAGTGAAAGAATATCACCTCAAGCTGGGGTGTGAGCCCGAATATCATCATCCACACCCACCTACTAGTCTCCTCTATCCAGTCTCCATGACTCGTTTAGGTCCAAACGAGGCATCAAGTCGTGCATCAACACATGCAAGTCTATATCAGGACAATCATGCAACCACATGCAACTTGACCATATCAGGCGACATACATGATTCATGCATCACTAGTCATACAAGAGACAAGCATGAAATGTATATGCTCTCAATATAATCAAATCCAACATACAATGTACATGGTCATGATATAACCAGACAAATCCACTAATGCAAGTAAACCGGCACATGTATTCACCACAGGTCCCCGAGAGGGGGTAAAGGGTCCCTTACCTTGGCCAATCTACTAACAGCTCTCCAAGAATCCATTAGAAGCTCTAAATAGCCAAACAAAACTCTGAGCCCTCGAAAAACGTGTCCTAATGGCACCCAGCGGCCACAAGTGCCTCACAAACTCGGCTCGAAGAGTAGAAAATTGTTTGGGTCAAATCTGGTCAATAAGAAAAGTCAATGGGTCAAACTCACTATTTAACTCAAAGCCAAGTACCCATTAAACTCTAATCCAACCACCACTAAACCCGTAGCCAAACACACCTTAATTCACATTTTAAATGTCCATAAACTGGCAAACAAACACCTCTAATCCATAACTTAAATTATTTTAAAACACTAGCTAAGCAAGCTTAAATCACCACTTTAATTGCTTTAAACCACTAACCTAACAAGCATAAACCACACTTTAATTAACTTTAAACCAGCAGCCAAACAAGTCTAAACCATCACTTAAATATCTTAAAACTAGCAACCAAGCACCAACAATTCACTAGTTGAATGACATTAACCCTACAACCAAATAGCCACTATTCTTTATTTAAATAACCTCACACTTGCAAACAAACACCTTTTAAACCTCAACTTGAATAGCAATACACTAACAACTAAACGCCTATCTTCTACTTCATTTAGAGCTCAAACAACTTAAACCCTAAAAGAGAGAGAGAACCTCACCCTCAACTCCGACGAATGGCGATGGCTTGCGATGGCTACGACACTCCTACCTAGCTGCGACGGCGACACCACGACGCTGCTCCCGATACGGCGGCAACGAGCTGCAACTCGCAGTGAAACCTCACACTGAACCCACACGAACAAGACTTCAAACCCGCGCTCCTCTTCAACGACCCATGCGTGCACAAACCCACGCGCAGCGGCACGGAACTCCTCCCGATGGACACGCGCACGACGGGGGCAGCTCAGATCTGCGGCCACGAGTCTCCAAACAGCGGCTGAAACACACCTCAGCATCGCAGCTCCTTGACTGAGAACGAAACTCACGCGAACCGGTGCGACAACTCTGGTGAGATGCAGACGGTGGCAGTCAAAAAATTGAAGGAAATGGCACAAATGAAGAAGATGAACAATGAATGTAGCCTAGGGATTCTCGATTGGAAAAGTTCACTTAAATATCTTAACATAAAAAGTCCAAAATGCCCTTCCTTTAAACTTTAATACCAAACTGCCATCAAATTCACCAAACCCACATTCTCTTATTATTCTAGTGAATGTAGCCTAGGGATTCATTAAATTCACCTCCCCCACCAGGAACGAGCCCATTTAGTTCCTCATTGAAAGACTTAGTCAAACGAAAATAGTTCATAATATAAGTAGGAATTACTTGACCAACTGCTTTAATCATGACTTCCTTCCCACCCCTGGACAATATCTTACCTTTCCACGCTTGCAAGCAATTTTCCAGCCTTCCCTTAATAGATTGAAACAAGACTTTCTTATTTTTACTATTTTGAGAAGGCATTCCGAGATGAACGCCAAGAACAATACTCCACTTTTCTTCTGGATTTTTATGAAGTTAAATAATTACCTAAAAAAACACAAACGATAGACCTTGATCTCTTGTACTAATAATATCATTTTTTTTTAAATCAGTAATGATTTCAGCTAATTTGCTCGCACATCGACTAATGTCATAGAAATACCTCTGAATCCTATAATATTGGGACAATATCCATATTTAAATATGTTTGAGAATTGAAATCTATAAATATTAAAGAAATTTGATTATACTTCACAGGTTTTTTTTTTTTCAATTTTTTTAATATGATAAATATGGATAAGATAGTAATTTTTATATTAAAGAAATAAACAAGCAATTTTAAAAAAATAATAATAATAAAAATAAACCACGCAAAAAGGAGGAAATTTAAATTCACCGAGCATATTGGTAAAAATCTATTATGCATGCGAATGCCAGCTCATTTCTGATTTATTTTGTACAACTGTAATATCTATTAATCAAGTTTATAATTAATTTAAAATTTTTCAAAAAGATATTTGTTAATTGGGTTTGAGACTGCAGAAGCTGAGAAAGCTGAAATTTTTTACTTTTACAAATTTGTTTTTATTTTTGTTTTTTATGTTCATTTTCACGATGTATCGAAACGTGTGCTAGTGCTTCCTTCCTGGCCACTTTCACTCACAATTAATAATTCCCATATTATTATGTATCATCAAATGATAATTGCTTTTTAAAAAAAACATTAAACTTTGCACAGTTTCATCAGAGGACTCAGATTTCAGAGATTACAAACTCACAAATACACCTGCTTGTAGAGGATCCACCGATTAAGTGGGCACCACCTGCAAACTGGCTCAAACTTTGCCTTGTCACGTGTCTTATAATTGATCTCATTTTATTTTTTTAAGTTTAGATTTGAATTATAACTTTTAAATTACTAAACTTTGTTTTTTTTTAATTAATTATTAAAGTCTTGATAACTATTTTGTTTTTAATTTTTAATTTTTGATTTTTAAAATTTAAGTGTACAATAATTACTATATAATATTTTTTTTTACATAAATATCTACATTTTATCTATATTTATAAAAACTAAATTAAAATTTTGAAAAAAAAAAGTAGCTTCTAAAAGTTTGATTTTGTTTTTGAAATTTGATTAGCATTCACATATTTTCTTAAAGAAAATTAGATACACGATAAGAAAGATGGAGCACGTTGTAGAAAATATGAGTAAAACTAAGCTTAAATTTAAAAAATCAAAATAAAAAAATCAAATAATTATCAAACGGGACCTAAACCATTTAATATATAAAGCAAACCTTACATAATACTATAAAAAGATAATAATTTAGCGCATAATTTTGACATTTGAAAATATAGGAATAAAAATGGAACAAATCTCAAACTTTAGACAGAATGTTATTTGAACCTTAAAAATAGAGAATTTGAGAGTATTAAAGAGTATGATCTTCTATCTCAAAATTAATTGGCTAGAAGGAGAGTAACTCATATCTTTTTTAAATGTTTGTTGGACTCTCCACTTTTATAATATGGGATAATTGTGAGATCCTAACATGCTCTTCAAGATGATCCCTCTTTTGGGCTCACCAATCTTGAATCGAATCTCAATTTCATTTTTATTGGATCGATATCTGTTTGGGCTTTTATGAG
This sequence comes from Sechiopsis laciniata, assembly GCA_037833695.1. Taxonomy (NCBI): domain Eukaryota; kingdom Viridiplantae; phylum Streptophyta; class Magnoliopsida; order Cucurbitales; family Cucurbitaceae; genus Sechiopsis; species Sechiopsis laciniata. The sequence goes on from JBBMKA010017541.1 coordinate 17,931, forward strand.
TTCTGATAGCATATTAAGGAATTTGAGATTCACCTCAAAACCAATTGGCTATGAGGGGAATAACTCATATCTCTTTTCAATGCTTGTTGGACTCTCCACCCACTTTTCTAATTGGACTCTCCACTTTTCCAATATAAGATAATTTTGAAATCCTAACAGAGAGATACGTCAAACTTTATCAAACTTATTCCGATTTTAGCAATATTTAGTAATATTGCAAGTATAGCAACCTTTTCAAATTGAAATATTTAATTCCAATCGCACCTCTAACAACAATTGTTGTATTTGTCGATAAGAAGTGTTCCGAAAAGTGTGGCATAATCCGCAACTCAAATTCATACGGAACTAAGTTAAACCTTTGAAAATTCACTAGAACTAACATATAGAACTCGATTTTCACGAGTTATATAGAAGATTTGATGAAAATTAAGTCAAAACAACCTCAAAAGCTCAAACAAAAATTCATTTGAATGCTCGCTGGAGTTTCACGAACATAAGCTAAAAATCCATGGTTTGAGGTCAAGTTCGATATCAAAAGAAGGTGGAAAAGAAGATAAATTCAACGCAACATTAATTGCATCAACAAAGCCAGGAAAATTATATATATATATATATATAGTTTGCCAAAGTTTCACTAAAAAAGTTGCCGACTGTGTGCACTCACTTGAGAAACGACATTGAAGAAAGAATGACTGACTTCAATCATCCTTCAATAAGTATCACAAACTGCCTTCCATTAATATCATTAATTAATTAACATTGTTTGACTTTAATCCAATTGATTTTAATTAGTGTCACTTACTAATTTTAATCAATATAGTGTTGTAGATTGACGACAAAGAGTATCACATTTTAAATTTAATAAGTGTCATTGATTAAAGTTATTGATTGAATTCATTAAGTCGGAAGCTTGATTCTTTTTTGTAGTTATTTTATCGGTGATTTTTTTTTTCATTACTACAGCTTCTTTTAAATTTTTGCATTTGTTTAATTTTTATGATTTTTTTTAATATTCCAGTGAAAGTAGGGGTGTCCACGGGGCGAGGTGGGGCGGTGCCGGGGAATGACTTCCCCTTCCCCGTCCCTGCCACCGAAATCATTCTTCGTCCCCACGTAATTTACCATTTTTTCGCGAGGATCGGGGCCGGGATCGGATTCCCCGCAGTAAATTTTTCCCCGTTCAATTTTTTTTCTTTTTTCTTTTTTTTTTATATTTTTTGAATTATAATCTTAAATAATTAAATTTTCTTATAAAATATTTATAAGTTTCAATTATATTCTTACTTATGAAGAAAAAAATGTTCATTTGAATATATAATTTTACTAAAAAATATTTATTTTATCTAAAAAGTAAAGTAATTAAATGAGATAAAAAAAATTATAAAAAAAAATGTAAACGAGGAGGAGATCGAAGAAACGAGGAGAGGATCGGGAAAACAGAGATAGAAAATGCATTTCCTGTCTCCATCCCATTTTTTCCCACGAAATTTTTTTTCTCTGAGTATGCAGCTCTGTTCCCCACGAGAAAAATATACATCTCTAGGTGAAAATCTTTTAAAAAAAAAGGTGTGTATAAAATCGTTAGGCAACACCCAAAATGTTCTCTAAAAAAAAAAAATTCAAATTGAATGTTGTAACAAAAAAAAAAAAAAAAGAGAGAGAGAGAGAAGAATTATTGGATATTTTACCCACACAAAATTTGAACTTTAATAATTTTGAATACTTTTTTCCGTGAGCCTTTCGAACAAACACCAATAAAAACTCCCCCACTGTCCTTCACTCTTACTAACGCACCGAGAGTGAGAAACCGCACCTTACAGCCATGGCTGTCGATTCCTCTTCTTCTTCCCCACTTCCCTCTGTTTTCTCCATTTTCGCCCTACAATGAACCAAATTCCCAACCTCTTCTTCTCAGAAGAAGATGCCACCACCGTGTTCATTTGATGCTCTGTACTGCTCAGAGGAAGAAACTGGTTTTGATGAGCAAACAATTTTGGCAGATCAGGACCTGTTCTGGGAAAACGATGAGCTAATTTCACTTCTCTCCCGAGAGAAGCCTAATGAACTCTTCAAAAACATTGCAACCGACCCTTCTCTCGCTGCCGCCCGCCGAGGCGCCCTCGAGTGGATGCTGAAGGTCAATGCCCATTACTCCTTCTCCGCCGCCACCGCTGTCCTCGCTGTCGATTACTTCGACCGGTTTTTGTCGTGTTTTCATTTTCAAACGGACAAGCCATGGATGTCTCAACTCGCTGCTGTTGCTTGTGTCTCTCTTGCTGCCAAAGTGGAGGAGATCCAAGTTCCTCTTTTGCTCGATTTGCAAGTATGTTTCCGCTAATTGTTTCATTTTGATGTGTGTTGGTTGATATAATTAAATTTACCTAAACTCATAGAACTAAGCTTTTGGTCGATGAGTTGTTTACCATAATTCACTACCTGCTCTTAGTTGTTCTCTCCAATTAAAATTGAATTACACTTTTACAGCATTGTCTTAAATTTCTGAACTCACAAGTGAGAGAGTGTTGGCTGATACTATTGATGGTTTAACATAATTCAACATTGTTCGACGACTAATCACTCATCTATGTAGGTGGAAGATAGTAGATACCTGTTTGAAGCCAAGACTATTAAGAAGATGGAGCTGCTTGTGCTTTCTACGCTTCAATGGCGGATGAATCCTGTTAGCCTGTTTTCGTTTGTGGATTTTTTCTCGAGAAGGCTTGGATTTAAAGATCATATGTGCTGGGAAATTCTTTGGCGGTGTGAACGAACTATTCTCTCTGTTATTCTAGGTAACAAAATGTGAATTAAACTTCATTTCCCTTTACTGATGAGTTCTGTTTCTTAAACAAAAAAAATAAAAAAAAACCATTTTTTGTTTACTTGCAGAGTCAGATTTCATGACATTTCTTCCTTCTGTAATGGCCACCGCCACAATGCTGCATGTTTTTAAAGCTATGGATGTAGATTACGATTCACAGCTTCTTAATATCCTCAAAATCGACAAGGTCAGTATTTTCAATTCTAATTCCGACCCAAATGTGGAATAAGTTATAGGGTATAACCAAGTTTCTTAATTTTATTTCAAAACAGGGGAATGTGGAGGAATGCTGTAAACTGATCGAAGATGCATTGAGAAAAAACGGCAACCAATTTAAGAAACGAAAATTCGGGTCGATTCCGGGCAGTCCAAATGGCGTCATGGACATATCATTTAGCTCCGAGAACTCGAACGAGTCGTGGTCGGTGGGGTCGTCGGTTTCATCGTCGCCGGAGCCGATAAGGAAGAGGAACAGAGCAATGGATCAGCCACTGGAAATGGCGAACCATTGAGCCGCTAGGAATTTCCTTTTTAATTTTTCGTTCCCGTAGTCGTTGTATGTTGAATAAGAATTAAGATCAATATTTTCTTGACTTTCTGCAAGTTAAATTGCCAAACCATCTCTGCAGTTTCTGGGTGTAATCGAAAGCAGAGATGGCTGGCATTTTATCTGGACGAGAATATATTGCAACAGTGAAGAAGAGCAGTTTTCAGTGTTTTATTTTCATGGGTAATGAAATATCTTTCAAATTCATTATATCAAAAACCAAACTTGTGGTAATGGGGAAAGCTGAAAATGAAAGGAATGAAAGAAAGAGAGTTTGCTTTTTGTTAACCATCTTCGACTGACTCGACTGACTCAAGTGGTAAGAAAGGTCTTGAAATACTTAAGTTGATAAGTTCAATTCATGATAATCATTTACTTAAAAATTAATATTTTATAAATTTTCTTGAAATTTAAATATTATAAGATAAATTAGTGGAGATGTGCTTAAACAGATGTGATGAATCAGACGACATTAAAAAGGAGAGTTGCTTTTTGTTAGCATGTGAATAGGGAAGGGGAAGGGGAATAAGATTTTGTCGGCCAGTTAGGCATTGAGATTTGGAAGAAATGATTCGTGGGTTTGACCTGAAAATTTGAAAAATTGCCTCAATCACTTGGGACCATTCTAACTCTGGTTGCTCACCCACTTCGCCCTTGCCAGTTTTGCTTCTTAAATTCCACCTACCATTTCCCCGGTATGGTCCCCTTTGTTGTTCTGTTTTCCTAAAAATACTCAAAAAATTTATTTTCTTTTTGAGCTCGGAAATGGAATATCATTGAGGCTACCCTTAAGTTTAAGAGCACGTTAGGTTGGATTATAATATTTCAACTATATTTTTTATGTTGCAATTGTGGGTTATAAAAATTATGAGTTATCTCATCACTTTTCATCACAACTATAATAATCAAAACTTTGTTACCCTTTTTATAATGAAATAACAATTGGAAAAGGATTCATGACTTCTTGATAATAAAAGTATATTGATATTTTTAAACCATTATTTTTAGTGGTCATTCATCATCTTAACAACAGGTAAAATCAAAGAGTAGAGTAAACGAAGCCAGCATGCCAATGGTTACAAGGGATTAGTTTTGCATTTTCATATTTTTAAATTTGGGTACTTTCTAGAAAGTATCTAGTATATACTTCTTACCATTTGTGAAGATAATAATGAGCCACACAAATATATAAAAATACACTAAAAATAAATAAAAATGATGGTTTGATTAATGAAAGAAAAATGAT